>JAMKQA010012865.1:0-30302 GCA_024699735.1 Posidonia australis
CATATAGAGCGATGATGATAATCACTCAGAATGATGTAACTCTGATTACATTTATGCAATATCCTTGCAATATGCGATTGACCCGAAATAAAGAGTGACATTCCTGAGCATAGGACACACCCCACACATCATGCACCTAATAGCATAAGGCACTAGCATGGCATGGCATATTGCCCTTGGGCATATAGCAAGCGGCTGAAAAGCCAACATTTCATGGGTGAAATCGTGGAAGACCGATTTTATCGGGCGTGCGAGGGTGCCTAACACCTTCCTCGTACGTAACAGGGATCCTTACCCGCATTCTGGTTATTTCGTAGACTTATCTTTTTTTGTCTTCGTTGTTTTTTGCATGATTTTTCATTTATAAGGTTTTCCTTGTCTTCCATAATAGATTAGGTGGCGACTCCATTTATTTTGTGTTTTTTGACGTGATTTTGCCGACCGATTTCGCATTCATTTGCGGAATCTCCTCGCCGGCATGGTTACACTAGGTACCTCTCAATTCCACCAGGGTGCTACGAAGAAGATAGACCAGGTTCTACTTGTTGAAACAGTCTACATACTACTTACCAAGGCTTGTCTGCCACCAGTTGGTGGATGAATTTTGCATTCCACTTCCTCTTCCTGTAGATATGAAATCCAAGACAACCTCTTATGCTACGACTAGTAGATGATGTCTCCCTGAAGCCGACACATCCTCTTGAAGGTTGAGTATGACAAGTACCTGGAGTTGTTTCAGTGAGTTGGGAAGCCACATCTATTCGACGAGGAGTTGCAAGAGAGCTAGTGTGGCATGTGGTTCAATGTTGATTGGGCAAAGGTAAGCCGAAAGCCTGCTACTTTAAAAACGATTTCTGTTCAATCAAATTTTGTATTCGATGTTTTATTGCCTTCATAGGGCTTCGAGAAATGGTTTGTGGCCTTCTACTAGGAGATGAGGTAGTGGGAGGTAACTCTTATCATTCTATTTCATTTAGTGATGTTCATTGTCTCTAAATTGCCTTTGACAATGTTGTGTTTATGCAAGAGTTATGGTGGCAAGAGGCAATCAATTCGACTTATGTGACATCTAGGCCTGATTATACATTTTTAATTGTAAACGATGTAATTAATTGTAATATTGTGTAAATGGTTTATTAATGGATAATCTGTTGTTTCTTGGATGTGTGAGAGTTTGGTTGGCTTTCTATGCACCTATTTGTGACTTGGGACCCATGTCTGGTCCGGTTTGAGGATGCACAATTGCCTTGGTTTGCGTGCTTGTCTTTTCTTCATTTTTCTTCCCTTCTTTTTTTTTCTCCTTTTCTCTCCCCACGAGCCTACATCTTCTTCTTCCTCCTCTCCCCCACCCATACCTGTGCCACCACCAGCCAACGGCCCATGCCTCCCCGTCCCCTTCGACGGGATGGATGGCCAGTGTCATATGGGAGGAGGAGGAGATAAAGAGGAGGGGAGATTGAGTGAAGGAAGAGGCGATGAAGAGGGAGACGAGCTGGGAAGAAGAGAAAGAGGAAGAAGGAGAGTCCGTTGGAGGCCAAGGATCGCTGGAGCTTCGCCGAGGCTGATGGAACTCGCTAGAGTGGGAAGAGGTTCGCCGAAAGAGGTACGACCCCTCCTTCCTTCCATCTCTTGTTTCTTTGAAAATAATGAGAAAATGCATGTCAAATCGTAGAAAAATAGTAGGAATGATAGAAATGTGATAAATGATGTGAATGTGTAGAGATCATACTAGGTTATATGAATTTCGTCGGTTTTTGGTAGAAAATGTCATAAGTGTTTTAAGATTTAACTCTGAGCATGTTCTCTTTGAGAATTTATATCTCGATGTATGATTAATGGATTGATGAATGGTATATGGAGTTTTGAAGTAGTCTCAAGGGTCTACACCCCATGATTTCCTTGTAGTTTAAGATGGGTGTTTTGGGGGTCCGCCGAAGGCTCCCACTTTCGACCAACTCAAGGCTTGAAACAGGGGAGGTGACCTGGTTTTGAGCGATTCAGCATACTAAATCTCTGTCAGATTAAGCCAAGATACCTGGTTTCGATAGGCTGAAATCATCTAGTCGACCGAATCAAAGATTTTCGGTGTACCGAAAATGTTCGGTATACTGAACCAAGGATTTTTGGTATACCGAACATGAAATTCGGTCTATCGATTTTACCATGGCCTTGATGTATATAATATGGATGTAAATGATGAATAAATAGTTTTAAAGGTATATAAGCAAGTAATAATGATGTTTTCCCCATGAAAATGACATGGAGGAATGAGGAACCCAAATGAGCATATTTGGGCAGGGTTTTGGGGTTTTAGAACCTATAAAAGAATAAATGGTTGATTGTGTGTGGTTTTAGGCATGAGACCCAATCATGATTTTAAAATGCATGGTTTTTCGTGAATTGAGTTGGGACCCCAGTGGAGGGTCAAGTATTGCATGGAAAACATATTCCTACAATGAAAAAGAATGGAAATGGAAATTGTTTTGAAAAAGAAAACTTGAAGAGTTTTGAAATGAAACACTAATAATGTGTTATGGAATAACGGGAGTTGGTGTCGACAACGTGGTAGGAGTATGAGACTCCAATGAAACCAGTTGCCATACATGACTGTGGTTGTCAAGCTTCAGACGATGTAGGCAAAGCCTAGGTCATTGTACCTGGTTGTTCGGCTCACAGAGCTCGTGATGATGTAGGCTGAGCCTAAGTTGTTGTACCTAGTTGTTCGGGTCATCGACGGTGTAGGCTGAGCCTGGATCGTTGTACCTAGTTGTTCGAGTCATTGATGGAGCATCAGACAAAGACGTATCCCTGTGCATATATGAAAAAGATTGAGGCTAGTGGGCCAGGGCAGTGGCATCCCGCACAGGGAATTTCACTGTGGCAGTGTAGGGAGGTAGGGGAAATTATGTCCTCTCCTACTTCATGTGTGCCTTGTTATCCCTAACCAAGGTAACATCTGTAAAGAAAAGTGGAAATGAATAAGAAAAGACTGTGATTTTAAGAAATGGAAAGAAATGTGGTTTGTCTGGGATTGGACTTGTGAATGGTCCTAAAATCCAAGAAAAAAAAATAAGAATTGTGTTTTAACCAGTTACCAACCAGTATGTATGACTTTGGTTTTGAGCAGAGTGGCATTATGTTTTAGGCTGGATCTGGTCAGAAATATGAGTTTTGATAATGATTTTGGTTTTGGGAAGAAATCCCAACTATTGAGAAGGGCATGTTTTGGAAAATGATTTCCAAATGTTTTCAAAAGAAAATGCAAAATACGTGTTCTTGAAAGAGAATATGATTTGGAATAAATTTCCAAATGTTTTGAAAAGAGTTTGGATTTGGGATCAAATTCCCAAGTGATTTCTAACAAAATGAAACGGGAATGATGTTTTAAAAGGAAAAGTGGATTTTCAAAAGAAAACCAAGCCTTGAAAATTAAAAAGCTGAGTTTTAATGGTTTTACAGAGATTTTGTGGTCTTGTGTATTTGGGGGCGCGTACTCGGTGACTTAGATGTCACTCACATGTGCGTGTTTGTTTTTTTTAGGTGCAGTTTGGGTGCTGTCGAGTTTCGGTGCTGGAGTCAGAGCTTCTAGTAGCACATTGTTTTCTGGAGGTGAGCCTTAGTTACAGTTATTTAATTTTACTGTAATTATTATAATTTTGCTTATGATACTATGATTTAGTTGACATGTTTTGGTTCGAGGCGTTACATAGTGGTATCAGAGCTAAGGGTACACCTAGTGCACCTACTTGGTGATGTTCGGTCTAGTGGCTCCCAAGGACTGCGCAATAGAGAGTCGTGCACCAGAATTTTTGGACTGTTATGTTTTGTTGTGCTGGCAGAAAGATGTCTCACTGAGGCCGCAGTCGTGGCAAGGCCCTTGTACCTGACTCCGAGCTGGGAGAGGGTAGTGCATGGAGGGGTATGAGAGAGACTTTGGTGAGATGATGTGGGTTTTCGCCCTGTCCTTCGGTAGAAGTAGTCGAGATGAGGTGAAGGGAGACCAGCTTGGCACGCCAACTTTTGATGGTTGCGGCACACCAATGGAGTGAGAGGCTTGATTCCTAAAGGTGGAGAAGATTCTAGAAAGGATCGAGTGTCCAGTAGAGAAGTGGGTTCGGATTGTGGCATTCCAGCTCAAGGGTGCTGCAGATCCGTGGTGGAGGACAGTTTGCCGCACCAAATTTCCGAATGTGGACCTATTGATGATCTCTTGGGAAGAATTCTGAGAGGTATTCTACGAGGGGTTTTTCCCTAAGCATGAGAGGGATAAGCTAGACAGAGAATTCAAGAACCTGAAGTAGGGGTGCAAGACTGTGGCTGAGTATGAGTCATCCTTCCTTCGGCTAGAGCAGTTCTCTTAGGCTATAATTTCTGAGAAGAATAGAGCCATGAGGTTTATGGAAGGGCTGAACCCTGTGCTGAGATCTAGAGTTATTGGCTTTTGATGCCAGACTTTAGTGGATGCTGTTGAGCTTGCAAGCCGCTATGAGGAAGATCGTAAGCTGTTCCAGGAGGAGTATCCCATGAAAGACAAGGGGAGAAATTTTGTCTCTCGACCTTCTGTCTCATGACCCTCCATTTCTCAATCATCAGTGACGGAAGCACCATGTTCTCGAAGTTCTGGCAGCCTTGGGATGAAGCGGAAGCAACGGCCTGCATCGAGTAGAGAAGAGAGTATGTGTTTCAGCCATGCAGGGTCCTACAGTGGCCCACAGGTGGGACAGTGCCATGTCTGTGGTAAGAAGTGGCATGTAGCAGCGCAGTGTTGGCACAGGCAGAGGAACTTAGACAATGTAGTATGCTACAACTGTGGGAAGTCCGGGCATTACCTGAAGGACTGTCCCAGTCAGCGGAAGCCAACAGGAGATGTGCCATGTCAGCCTACTAAGGGGAGAGTATTCTCCATTGCTGCCCCATATCCTGGTCCATTTGGAGATGTGGTTGAAGTTGAGAACTAGCGCGACTGTATTAGTGGAGTCCTGTCCCGTAATAATAGATCTTATGTGTAATTAACACTGTTTCTTATCATTATTATGGTTATGGTGTGTTGATTATAGGATCTTTTCATGTGGCTGACGGGATGGCCTGAGTCTTGTTTGACTCTGGGAGTTCATTTTCTTTTGTCTCCGAGTCATTTGCTTCTGAGATCGGGACCAGGCCAGCCAGGTTGGCATTCCACCTAGATGTAGTCACTCCATTAGGAGAGCACAGTCTATCATGGAGATATATGAGACTGGTTCATATTCAGCTAGGGTTAGGATTTTTCAGGCCAGTTTGATCCTAATGGACATGCAGGATTATGATATTATCATGGGAATGGATTGGCTGGCACAGCATTCGACCGTGATAGATTGTGCCAAGAGAAATGTTCTGGTGGAGTGTTCAGGGCAAGGCTGGTGTATGGTACAAGGCACCAGACCGGGTGGACCTAGAAAAGTGATTTCTGCTCTCAAGGCCTATCATCATTTGGCAAGAGGTAGTGTGGGCTATTTGGCCTATGTGACAGTTTCTACTTCACCTATGGTCAAGATTCAGGACTTGCTGGTGGTGTGGGAATATCTCGATGTTTTTCTAGAAGAATTGCCTAGAATGCCACCACACAGGGAAGTGGAGTTTGTGATTGATCTAGTGCGAGGATCAAGTCCTATTTCCAAGGCTCCATACATGATGGCACCTGCTGAGTTAAGAGAGCTCCAGAATCAACTGCAGGAGTTGATGGATAAGGGATTCATTTGTCCCAGTGTTTGACCTTAGGGAGCACCAGTTCTGTTTGTTAAGAAGAAGGATGGTTCACTTCGGCTTTGTATTGACTACCGGATGTTGAACCAGATCACTGTGAAGAACAAGTATCCACTGCCCAGGATCGACGATTTGTTCGACAAGCTGTAGGGAGCATCGGTGTTTTCCAAGACAGATTTGAGATCTAGATACCATCAGTTGAGGATTAGTGAGGCAGATGTGCAGAAGACAACCGTTCGCACCCATTATGGATATTATGAGTTTTTGGTTATGCCATTCGGGTTGACGAATGCACCGGTTGCTTTCATGGACCTGATGAATAGGGTGTTCAGGCCCTATTTGGATCAGTTTGTGGTCATCTTTGTGGATGATGTTCTGGTGTATTCCCCAGATGTTTAGACTTATCGGAGGCAATTGAGGATCGTAGTGGAGATACTGATGCAACATCAGCTTTTTTCCAAGTTCTCCAAGTGCGAGTTTTGGCTGGAAGAGGTCTTTCCTTGGTCACATTATTTTAGGAGAAGGCATCAAGGTGGATCCAGCGAAAGTGGAAGCTATGAGCAGTTGGGCCAGACTAAAGACAGTAACTGAGATTAGAAGTTTTCTCGGCCTGGTAGGATATTATAGGAGATTCATCCAAGATTTCTCCAAGATTGCTGCACCGTTAACCAGACTGACTAGAAAGGAAGTGCACTTTGCCTGGTATTGGCAGTGCCAAGAGAGCTTCAATGAGTTGAAGGTTCGTCTGGTGTCGGCCCCAGTCTTGACTTTGCCCTTTAGGGAGTGGTGGTTTCACAGTCTACAGTGATGCCTGTGGAACTAGTTTGGGGTGTGTGCTAATACAACATGGTAGGGTGGTAGCGTATGCCTCGCGCTAGTTGAAGGATCTCGAGAAGAATTATCCCACCCATGATTTAGAGATGGCAGTTGTTGTGTTTGCCTTGAAAATTTGGAGGCATTATTTATATGGTGAACAGTTTGAGGTGTACATAGATCATAAGAGTCCGATGTACATCTCTACTCAAGAGGATTTGAACCTGAGACAGAGGCGCTGGGTGGAGTATATTAATGATTATGATTTCAGCTTGTCATAGCACCCAAGGAAGGTGAATGTGGTTGCATATGCTCTGAGTTAGCGCACTCATACCCATGCTAGTCTGATGATCCATGAATGGAAATTGTTAGAGGGACTAGTGGAGTGCAGGCCACGGAGACAGTCTTAGGGACCTGCTAGAGTGGTGCCAGCTAATTTTTCTGTTAGCCCAAAGATGATTGAGGCGATTGTTACAGCTCAGCAATATGATTCTTATGTGTCAGATATCTGAAGGAAGCTGGAAGCTGGTAATGTCCCTTATATTTTAGTTGGGGTAGACGGTGGGTTGAGATATGATTTGAGATTGTATGTGCCTCAATTAGAGGAAATCAAGAACAGTTTGTTGGATGAAGCTCACTACTCTAGATACACTATTCAACCAAGAAGCACCTAAATGTATAAAAACCTGAAGAGGAATTTTTAGTGGCCTGGGATGAGGGGAGAGATCGCTAAGTATGTGGCGAAGTGTGCAACCTGCCAGATAGTGAAAATAAAGAACCAGAAGCCTAGAGGCACTTTGCAACCTCTAGACGTTCTAGTGTGGAAATGGGAAAATGTGTCGATGGACTTTTTGACGAGTTTGCCATGAACCCAAAGAAAGAATGATATAGTTTGGTTGATAGTTGCTCGCCTTACAAAATTGGCACATTTCTTGCCAATGAGGGTGAATCTTCCTTTGGAAAAACTAGTTGAGTTGTTTGTGGCTGAGATCATGAGACTACATGGTGTCGCATTGTCTATTGTGTCTGACAAAGACATGACGTTTACATCGAGATTCTGGGGAGCTCTGCAGGATGCTTTTGGAACGATGTTGAATTTCAGCACTACTTTCACCCCTAGACGGATGGCTAGACAGAGAGGAGGAAGGAGCATCTACTGGAGGCCAAGGATCGTCGGAGCTTCGCCGAGGCTACGCCGGTGCTGGATGAACTTGCCGGAGTGGGGGGAGGATCACCGGAAGGAGTACGCGACCCCTCCTTCATTCTGTCTCCTGTTTCTTTGAGAATAATGAGAAAATGCACGTAAAATCGTTGAAAAATAGTAGGAATGATGGAAATGTGATAAATGACATGAATGTGTAGAGATCATACTAGGTTATATTAATTTTGTCGGTTTTTGGTAGAAAATGTCATAAGTGTTTTAAGGTTTAACTCTGAGCATGTTCTCTTTGAGAATTTATATCTCGATGTATGACTAATGTATTGATGAATGGTTTGTGGGGTTTTAAAGTAGATTGAAGGGTCTACACCCCATGGTTTCCTTGCATTTTATGATGGGTGTTTGGGGGGTCCGCCGGAGGCTCCCAGTTCTGACGAACTCATGGATTGAAACCGGGGAGGTGCCCTAGTTTCGGGCGATTTGGCATGCCGAACTAGATTTGGCATACTAAATTTTCGTTAGATTAAGCCAAGATGTTTAGTTTTGGTTGGCTGAAATCATCCGATCTGTCGATTTTGCCCTGGCCTTGATGTATATAAATGATGAATACATGGTTTTAACGGTATATAAGCATGTATTAATGATGTTTTCCTCATGCAAATGACATAGTGGAATGTGGAACCCAAATGAGCAGATTTGGGCATGGTTTTAGGGTTTTAGACCCTATAAAAGAATAAATGGTTGATTGTGTGTGGTTTGGGCATGAGACCCAATCGAGATTTTAAAATGCATGGTTTTTCGTGAATTGAGTTGGGACCCCATTGGAGGGTCAAGTATTGCATGGAAAACAAATTCTTGCAATGAAAAAGAATGGAAATGGTTTTGAAAAAGAAAACTTAAAGAGTTTTGAAATGAAACACTAATAATGTGTTATGGAACCATGGGGGTTGGTGTCGACAACGTGGTAGGAGTATGAGGCTCCAATGAAACCAGTTGCCAGACACGACTATGGTTGCCGAGCTTGAGACGGTGTAGGCTGAGCTTGGGTGATTGTACCAAGTTGTTCGTGTCTCAGAGCTTGTGACCGTGCAGGCTGAGCCTAGGTTGTTGTACCTAGTTGTTCGGGTCACCAACGGTGTAGGTTGAGCCTGGGTCGTTGTACCTAGATGTTTGGGTCACCGATGGGGCGTCGACAAAGACGTATCCCCGTGCATATTTGAAAAGGATTGAGGCCGGTGGGCTAGAGTGGTGGCATCCTGCATGGGGAATTTCACCGTGGCAGTACAAGGAGTGTAACACCCGTAAAATTCATTTTGTAATTATTTACATTTTAGAATTTCATTCCTGGACAGGTGTTACTGTTCTCAGGCCTATTGTGTGGTTTTGTACTTTTGAGCTTGGGCCTCGTGGGCTGGCTTCTGTTCGTGTGTCCCCGTGCATGGTTTGGCACTATGCATTGTGGCACTGTGCGTGTGGGGCCTGGGGGTGCGTCTGTGTGGGGCCCAAGTGTGGGGTCTACTTGGGGCCCGCTTTTGTGGGTCAGTGGTTGAGGCTTGTAGTTGGCCTCGTGGTTGTGGTGGGTGGTTGGGTGCGTGCCGTGGTTGGCAAGGCAAGTTGTTGAGGGAGTGCTGGTGTGCGCATGGCTGTCTGGTTGCATGCTCACGACCACCTACTCATTCTACGTTGCTTTTTAAGCCCAGAGCCTCTACCATGCACGACCCAAGTCTTTTCTCCTCCCTACGCATTCTCTCCATCCTGAGCACACATCCATTCTCTCCTTTCTCCCACTCATTCTCTCTCCCTCCACTCACTTCCCCTCTCCCCCGCCTCTCTCTTTTCTCTCTTCCTCTATCGCTTTCCCCCTATTTTCTCCTCCCCCTCGAGCTTCTCTCTGTTTGGTGTGCTCGAGGGCCGGCGACGGTGTGCGGTGGCTCGTGGTGGCCTGTGGAGCTCGAGTGGGACACTCCCGAGGCCATGGTTGTGCCGGAGCTCACTGGAGTTGATTAGACATTGCCAGATGCGTTTTTATGTACGCATCTCCAACTCATGTAATAGAGAGCATGGAATTGGTAGAAAATGCTAGGATTGCATGAAATCTAGGTAAATTTACTTTCCTAGAATTTATTGTGCATTTATGATAGATTTATGGATATTTATGATGGTTGATGCCTTTCCGATTTTATGAAATCTAGGCCATGGTTTTGGGTCCTTTTGACCCTTCTGCCTTTCCGATTTTATATCTTGATGCATGGTGAATGGATTTTAGTTTTGTTTGTTGGGATTTGGAGTAGACTCAAGGGTCTACATCTTATGTTTTATGCAAGATTTTTGGTACTGGTTTAGAGGGTCCGATAGGAGGTCCCAATTGGGACGATTTCGGATGGTAGGGTTTAGGCAGTTTTCTGGGATCGCAGAATTCAGCATACCGAAATGAAAACGGCATACCGAATCAGTGAATTTCGGTATACCAATTTCGTTTGGTATACCGTTTTTCTATTAGTTTGGTGCTTCGATCGATTTAGCCTGCTGAATCACCCCGATCGACCAATCTAGAGGATTTTGGCATACTAGAGCTAGAACAGCATGCCGAATCAGTGGATTTCAGTGTACCGAACCTGATTTTCAGCTTGCTGAATCAAGACCCAAATATGTTTATAAAATGTATTTCCCATGGGCTTTCTTGATTGCTGTGTTTTGTCACATTGAGAGGGACAGTGGACCGTCAGTGGTGGTCTCCTGGGACACCTGATGCGCCGTTTTGCTGACATTTTGGAAGAATTTTCAAAGATATGAAATTAGTTATGGAAATGGATTTCAAGGAAATAGTTGGCCTGGTTTTGAATATGTATTCCTTGTTTTCTGTGTGCGGGCCGAGACATTGTGGGACGGTGTCGTCGGGACCAAGATATGTAATGACATTCATGGGTGGTCGGGTGTGACTCCCTAGTTGAGGTCGGGGGTCGAGATACTTGAGGTTGAGGGGCGTCGGGTCCTAGAGGTATGAGACTCCTTGATTGTAGTCTCGAGGCTAGGGTTGTAGTCTCCAAGTTGAGGTGTCTTGTGGCATGACAGGGAGGTATGATACTCCTGCTGTTGCTGTGAGCACTGAGGCTCGGGTGTCGTCGGGTGTGGAGATATGATACTCCCTCCTGAGCACCGTCTGTGGACGACGCTGTGAGGAGGCGTACCCTATGGTGGCCAGTGTGGGTGGGACACATGCCCCGTAGTTGGTAACATCCTCAGAGACAGGACAACCTTCCCATGGAGGGGTTGGCTTTCTGAGGGTTCTCCAGGTGGGAGAATCGTGGGACGGTGGTTCACTCCTACATAGAGTGGCACACCGTGGCAGTGCAGAACGCCATGGTGGATCCTCGGTGGGCTGCTTGTGGCCAGAGTTAGGTTGCCTGGCGCTGGGCTTCCCAACTCACTGTGCGTTGTTTTGGACATTGAGGACCTTTGCTTGTGGCTTTGGGCTAGTAGAGCCCTGGTTGAGGATTTGGTCGGTGTGGGCTTGGTTTATGATGTTTCGAGAAATAGTTTACGAAATGAATTTAAAAGGAATATTGATTATAGTTTTGTTTTGCATGGTTTTCGTGTGCTGCATTCTGGGTGACTTTTGTCACTCATACGTTTTTCCTCGTGTTTTGGTTTGCATGTGCAGGCATGTAGACGTTTAGCGTAGTGCATATAGTCTGGAGTGTCCTAGCCGCACACACTGGTTCCTGGTAGTTAGATATTTACTGTTTGACTTTAATTTTCCCGTAATTTAATTGGTTTCAAATTATTAAGGAAAATGTGGGGCGTGATAGGGAGTTAGGGGAAATGATGTCCTCGCCTACTGCTTGGTTGCCTGGTTACCCCTAGTCAAGGTAACATCTGTAAAAAAAAGTGGAAATGAATAAGAAAATAAGTTGATTTTAAGAAATGGAAGAAAATGAGGTTTGATTGGGATTGGACTTGTGAATGGTCCTAAAATCCTACAATAAAATAAGAATTTTGTTTTAACTAGTTACCAGTCAGTATGTATGACTTTGGTTTTGAGTCGAGAGGCATTAAGTTTTGGGCTGGATCTGGTCAGAAATATGAGTTTTGAAAATTATTTTGGTTTTGGGAAGAAATCCCAACTATTGAGAAGGGCATGTTTTGGAAAATGATTTCCAAATGTTTTCAAAGGAAAATGCAAAATATGTGTTCCTAAAAGAGAATATGATTTGGAATAAATTTCCCAACGTTTTGAAAAGAAAAGAGAGAGGGGTTTTGAAAAGAGTTTGGATTTGGGATCAAATTCCCAAGTGATTTCAAACAAAATGATAAGGGAATGATGTTTTGAAAGGAAAAGTGGATTTTCAAAAGAAAACCAAGCCTTGAAAATTAAAAAGATGAGTTTTAATGGTTTTACAGAGATTTTGTGGTCTTGTGTGTTTGGGGGCGCGTACTGAGTGACTTAGATGTCACTCACACGTGCTTGTTTCTATTTCTTTTCAGGTGCAGTTAGGTTGCAGTCGAGTTCCGATGCCAGAGTCAGAGCTTCTAGCCGCACATTATTTCCTGGAGGTGAGCGTTAGTTACAGTTATTTAATTTTACTGTAATTAGTGTAATTTTGCTTATAATACTATGATTTGGATGACATGCCCGGGATCGGGCCGTTACAACTTTTATTATGCTTTGCTAACTTGCTCCATGTTTGCTTTCAATGTAGTGCTCCAGGCAATGAGGTGAATGTCTAGACTAGTGAGGAGTTCACCATTGAGTTCGAGCCAAAGCACATGTTTGAGGGTGAGGGTCATGTGGGTGCTACCAGTGCTACTCTAGGCCCTTCACGTGATAAAGTCACTTCTACTAGGATTTCTCGTAGGTTGGGCAACAAGTTCGCCTGGACTACTTGTAGACACCTTGCTTTGGCAACCACTCACTGGCAGAATTCTCTAAAAGAGTGCATTGTTGGAAACGAGGCACTTTCCCACACCAAAAACCATTTCACACCCCAAAACCAACCCTAACATGCTAGAACTTACCCCAAAACCATTAATCCACCATTAAAACTGCTGAGGCTCAATTGGTCTTTTCACTTAGTGGACCACCAATCCTCCTCTTCTTAATTGATGCCATGGATCTAGGCATGCACCCTAGATATCTTGGACCATCAAGCACCCCTACACAATCCTATTTTCCATCAAATCCCACCTTTATTTAATATAAACCAATCCCCTTGATCAACTTTTCAAATCAACGATCAACTTGCCTTCCTTCCCTTTATATAACCTCCACCTACATCCAATGACTCCATCTATTGGACCTCTGGCCTCTCTGGACTCCCAGCTCCATGTGCCAGTCGTCCCTGAGCATTCCCACAACTCATTTCTAGCCATCCACCACCATATTCCAGCCATCTCCACACCATACAACATGCATTACAACTCTTTGTTGGCCTAGCACCCTTTTCTTGTACTAGAGCATGTACGTAGCTTTCTACCAGAGCTTCCCCTCTTGTCGAGACACACATCTATTACATCATTGGCCATCACCCACCTACAACCTTTTTCACTTCTGGTTGGCTAGAACAACCATTTCCAAGCCACCAAAAGCCATCTACCACCATATTAGCCACCATATTACACACTTGAGCACTCCAGCAACGTCACCACGTCCCTCTAGACCTGCCTCCATAGCTGTTGAGTGCCAGTTGTGGGAGAAACGCCACCATGAGCCGTCGTTGGAAGGGACAACCCACCATCCATAGGTGCATCCATTTATATTGTTTTCTTGCATTTTTATGTATCAAATTTTCCTCGTCTTTCTAGTTTTAAATGATTAGGTGACAATTCTATTTTGTCCTTATCTTGCTTTGTTTTTTCTATGGTGTTTTTGAGTCAAGTATTCTTCCATGGATTCACCATCTCCGTTGTGACCTTATCTGTCCTTGTGTGTCTACTCATACGAGGAGTTTAGTTCTGGCATGGTCATAGTAAGCTAGCGATTCCACTAGGGATACAAGACCCTAGCTTTCACTTTTTAACTTTTTTCCTGTTTGTTGTCTTGTCGCCAATTGTTTACATTAATCATTACATGCTTACTACATGCCTTTTGTTTGCTGAGTGTTTTCTTTTACACACTTTCTATGCCACAACACTCGCACATGCCATGTTTCCTTTCTTTTGATGTGATGGATGTTTTCTTTTTTCACCATCATGTTGACACAACATGCCATGATCATGCCTTTTACCTGATGTATGCCTAATTACTTGCCATACTTTTGGTGTTTTCTTCCTCATTCACACTTGCCATCCTATGGAAAGTAGAGACATATTTGCTTCCTCCTACTGCCTTAACATAAAATCCACAACAATTAAAACAAAAATTAGGCAAAACTAGAGATTTCAGTGCACTCTCTCTCCTATCTAACTTAATAAAACTTGCATGTAAAAGCCAATAAAGTATATCACATGTATGATCATTTTAGAAAGCCTACATCTTCTCCTCTTTCGTGTCCACACACAGTCTGTGTAGAACAGTCTCGGTCTGTTGTTCTATTGTTATTGGCATAGGATGGAATGCTAGTCTGTTCCCCCTTCTTCGGGGTTGTGTGAATGTTAGTAGAGGGTATAGCGCATGCATTGGTAGGGTCGAGGCTCCTAACGCACTACCGTTCCATAGCTTTGGCATGGGATGAGACCTTACTTTCTAGCATGTGTCTAAACCCAAACCCATGAGTGCATCCCACTTGGTTGGCCCCACACGGGACATGCATTGTGAGATAGCGCATTCTAGGATATTCATCTACATTGCATGCCATGCATGCAAGCTTAATATTTTGCATCTTTGTTTGTGTCCTTATTCAGGTTTTAATACCTGATGTCCCTATCAGTTTTACATAGGTAGCTTGTGCGAGGTCCTTGGCCAGGAACTCTAGTGTCACTGTCGCGGGTCGTCTCTCCATGGGTCCCTCTCCTTTATTCCCGAGCTAGTGTCGCCTCTAACCCTAGTTCATCTTTGAACTCATGCCCCTCCTTTCCGCTATGGCCCTATTCACACCCACTTGTGGTCTACTATGGCCTAGCAAATTAGCGAGTCTCATCAAATTACATCAGAGGTCCCAACTTTGGTCCCTCTATCCCTTTCTACCGTTTCTTTTGCATTTTTCTCCTCCCTTGCACATCACTCCCACTCAATTGAGGGTTCTGCTCCCCCTACTTTGGGAGCATGGCCGACATTCATCGGTCTGGAGCCTAACATACGTCGACCGACTCCCAGACTCTGAAGATCTTGCCTGTCATCCCTTCCTAGGGCCTTCCAACTTTAGGAATCCAGTCGATCATGGCTACCTCTCTTGGAGGGTCTTTTATTGTTGCCTATGCTATTTTTATGCCCCAACATACGTCTGTGCCTTCTCTTTTCGACCTACCGGTCGACAAATCCTCTACCATGCAAGCGCAACATTTGTTGGCTCTAGTGCAAAAGCTTTGAGACATGCCTCTTGCTCACCTTCCTCTGTGTGTTCCCGTTCTACCAACCCTCGAGTTCTGGGTGCACCCCACTAGCACACTTTACCACATCAATGCCCTCTCCATCACCTCAACTAGTCACTACTCTAGCAATGGCTGCTCCCCTACCTCCTACATTCACACAATATCCTGCAAAACATTCATCTCCATCACCTAATGGTCAACTCTTTGACTTGGCAGGATCACAACATTCCTTGATCCTGTTGCTAGGTGCCGTGCTGGTGCAATAGCTACCGCTTCGACACTTTGCACCACACAACATAGCATCCTTCCCATTCATCTTTACATCAGTTACATACCACTACATGCATCACAGCACCACCACATACTATATCCTTGCACTGGTATGCTGGCCCTCATGCTTTGACACCAGGGAGCATGGGGGTAGATTTGGAGGAGTGCTTATGCATGACCTATATAGTATACGTGGAACCCACCTCAGTTGCAATATTATCAACAACAGCAACCTCAGATGCCATCTTTGCTAGGATGGATTATCTAGAGGTGGCACTTCATCATGTGCAAGGCGACAGCTACCAATTCTACTTGTTTTGGTACCTCTGCTACTTTCTAGAGGCAATACTCCCTTCAAATTTTCACATCCTAGAATTTGAGAAATACAATAGTAGAGGCTACCTAATATTGCATCTGAAGGCATTCTGCGGAGACATCGTGCAACTCTAGGGCGACAAGAGGCTCTTGATCTACTTGTTCCAAAAGATTCTGACTACGTCACACCAAATGGCTCACTTCATATTACATGACCACTACCCAAACTTGGGATGACTTTAGCTAGGCATTCCTGGAATAGTACGCCTTCAACCTCAACTTAACTCATAAGTGCTAGGATCTGGTTGCAATCCAGTAGAGATCCCATGAACCATTTCGGGAGTACGTTGGTCACTAGTGCATACTAGCCTCCCAAGTCAAGGATAGGCCCTCAAACGAGGAGTCTATTGAGATCATCATCAAGGCAGTGCATCCAATGACAAGGGCTCTGCCCAACATCCAACTCATCACATCCTTTGCATCCTTGATTCGGGCCGGCGTTGGCATCGAAGTCTTACTACAAAGCGGGAATTTCCTCACACTCTTTGAATTTGTTAGGTAGGCCACCACCATCTATAGCGACAATAATGTCACCAACATCAGCTACTCTAAGAAGTCGACTGCCACGTACGTCAAATCTTCTGTAGAGCTTACTGAGGTAGAGAGTCAATCTGACCTAGATTAGTTAGTACTTGCATCTTGTCCATCATGCATTGCATACACACTCTCAACCATCGAGCTAGTGCATTGCATCACAGTAGCTTGGCAAAGACAGGAGCCTGGGCAAAAGCAACCTCGTCATGCTGAAGGGGATTACACCCCTCTCGTGGAACTGTTGAGTGTCATCTTCCCTATGGTTGAGTCATTTCTAGGGAGTCATTTCCATGGCTCTCGAACCCTCATCTGCCACTGAATCCTATCTCTTAGTGGTATGATATGAGCACGTACTGCAGCTTCCACCATTTTATTGGGCATTTGATGGATGGTTGCATCACCTTACGGGATGCTACTAAGAACCTGAATGACTAGATGGTCATCAGCATTGCGTCACAGGTGGTGGACCACACACAAACACCTGCACACACACATACACTTGCACCAGCACACCCATACCAGCTTGATAAATCCTCACCTAACTTCTAGACTTTGTGGATGCTACAGGTTCAGGGGTCCTCTTCCTTTCTCTTGTCCCTTCTATTTCTAGTGTCTCCCTGTTGAATCCTGTTGATCACATCGGTCTGTCTCCTCCCTTTGTTTCGGACCCTTCTATGGGGGCATGGCCAAGAGTTGGGTGGCCTAGTGTGTGGCAACATGGCATTGAGATTGCCAGCACTCTGGACATTGATAGAGGATATCTACTAGTAGTTTCAATAGCAGCAGCGGTTCTAGTAGACCCATTCATAGTTTCAGCCGTCATTGTGATTCCGGTGGCATTGCTAGATTACGCAGTGACCCTATTAGCATGAATAAAATGGCATCAATAAAGCAACCAGTAGTAAAGATTGGAGTTGTATCCTTTTCCCCTATTTCCTTTGTTATTTTTTGTTTTTCATCATCATGCATTTAAAATATAAAAATCAAAAATCAAAAAAATACAAAAAATAAAAACTCGGAAAAATTGAAAATCTAAAATCAAAGACATTTTACATGTCAACTTTGCTTGATGAAGAAAATCAGAAAGCTAGCCTACGTTGGATCAGACTGACCTTCATTAGTTGGCATTACTTAGATGACCAAGTTAGCGAGGAAACCACCATCCATCAAAACAAAACGAAGTGTCAAAACTCTGCAAGGGCCCTGCACCACCAAGAGGGAGATAAAATGCTAAGGTGATTAAGAGGGTGAGCTAGAAAAGAAACATACATTCATATGGGCATAAAAGAAATAGAAGACAGATGTCAGCCCAAGAGCATGAGGCGTGTAACGTAGCACTATCCCCGCGATATCTTGGAGAGTAGTCAGAGCATGCACCTGCGCAGATCCACCCCATTGAAGGATTGGCCCCCTTTCTTATAGTAAAGGCCTCCAACCAAGACCAAGTGCATATTACCTCCAAGCCAAGGATAGTGTGAAGTTGTGTGTCTATGAGGGAGAAAAGAAAAATCAGTGATCTCAAAAAAGTAGGTGCAAGACCCTAAAGATTTTAGCGTGGAGACTAGTCCGACACAACCCCACAACGAACTTGAATGCCACTACTTGCCCTACGAGAGCCACCCACAGCTTGCGAATCTCTATAGGACCATCTACGTTGAGGGCATCCACCTCCTCCAACAGGCATACAACTTTCCAGCCCAACTGAGGGCAAACAAATCACAAAAAGAAAAGTATAAAACAACCAAAAATAAGCAAAAATCACTACATCTAATCAATAAAGCGTTCATACTTGCTCCAATAGCCATAATAATCATCTCTAATCATCCATCAGCGTATCTCCATTCAATAATGAAATCCATCTTCATTGTTACTTTACTTGCTAGAACCATTTTTCTTGCATATTGCTTCGCATTACAAGTCTTCATTGAACGTCTTCAACTAGGGGCATTTTAGTTGTTTTCTAGTGAAAGCATGCCTACTGCAACAGCACTGGTTAATGCATAGGCTACTTAGACTTGCGAAATGAGCATTATTAGCAACAACTCTCCCACAGTCTGCCAAGTTCCATCAACACCACTAGGGAATGCCCAGCAATAGCACTACCTAGAGCAAAATAGTCATAAGACAATTGCTGAACAAGCGTTTGAACAAAATAGTCCCTCACAGAGGAAACATCGTTCTTCTCTCTAGTCACATCAATCGTATCCTCTCCGATGGTCCAAAGTGCCCTCTAGTCGCAGCTTAACCCCCCACTTCCTCCTTTTTCCTTCTGTCTCTTTTCGCTCTCGTCCTACCCCATCTGCTCACCATCGCATGGGTGGTCTGTGATGATCTGCATGTCTATGCCTTGCCATCGGGTTGATATCCCTAGCTATCTGGTATTGAGTCCAATAACTTATCATCGGGTTGATATCCCTAGCTATATGGTATTGAGTTCGTCTACTTATCATGCCCCTAGCATAGATATAGCATTTCATTTCATCTCATATCATCACATGACCCTACACAAGAATAACATACCATCGCACTTCACAACATCCACCGCATATCATTACATGCCCCAACATGAGCATTCCATCGCATATCATTGCATGTAATCATGTAGGTGTTACATCTTATTGCATCAACACTGCTTGGACATCTCCAATCTAGCACCATAACATCATGCCCTAGCATCACAAACCTAGCATCACACTTCCACTCCATGTGCTCAATATGACTCCTACAGCATTGTGTGCCAGTGTATCCTTTGTAGCACTACTCGCTCGACGTCAGTATTCCACACTATGTGCCCAACACTACCTATATCAGCATTGCATAGTCGAGCCAACGGCTATGGCTATCATCACATCTACATCTAGCTTGCATACATCATCGTCTCAATGGTATTGCATGCGTGACATACCTCCTATAGCACAAAGTGCCAGTGTATCCTTTGTAGTACTCATGCTCGGCGTTGGTATTCTGCATTGCATACCCAACACCTCATGCGTACCATGCATCATCATCTCGTTGGTATCACATGCATGCCATACCTTTGATAGCATAGAGTGCCATTGTATCCTCTACAGCACTACTTGCTCAGCATTGGTATTCCGTATTGCATACCCAACATCTAATGCATACCATGCATCATCATCTCATTGGTATCGCGTGTATGGTATACCTCCTGCAGCATAGAGTGCTAGTATATCCTCTACAGTACTCTTCCCTGGTGTCGGTATTCCTCATTGCGTACCCATCCCTTCGTACACTTCATTAGCATCATAATCTCATTGGTATCGCATGCGTGGCATACCTCCCATAGAATAGAGTGCTAGTGTATCCTCTACCACACTAGTTGCTTGGTGTTGGTATTCCATATTACGTACCCAACACCTCATGCTTACCATGCATCATCATCTCATTGGTATCGCGTGTATGGTATACCTCCTGCATCATAGAGTGCTAGTATATCCTATGCACTACTCTTGCTTGGTGTTGGTATTCTGCATTACGTACCCATCCCCACGTACACTTCGTTAGCATCATCATCTCAATTGTATCACATGCATGGCATACCTCCCGTAACATAGAGTGCTAGTGTACCCTCCACTGCACTACTTGCTCGGTGTTGCGTACCCAACACCTCGTGCTTACCATGCATCATCATCTCATTGGTATCGTGTGTATGGTATACCTCCTACAACATAGAGTGCCAGTCTATCCTCCATAATACTCTTGCTTGAAGTCGATATTCTGCATTGCATACCCATCCCTTTGTACACTTCGTCAGCATCATTATGTCAATGGTATTGCATGTTTGGTATACCTCCTGTAGCATAGAGTGGCAATATATTCTCTATTGCACTACATGTTTAGCATTGGTATTTTGTATTGTGTGCCCAACACTGCATGCATCATCCTCCATACCATTCCACCTGCATAATGACTTTGTTGGCATCGCATATTGAACATGCCTCTCATAGCACAGAGTGCTAGTGTATCCTCTGTAGCACCCTTGCTCGGCGCAGTATCCTCGACATTGCGCTCCTGACATCATGATCATCACCTGCATTACACTTGCAACAATACACTCACATCATCACACATTCGCATTAGCATCATGCCAAGTTGTGCATATCCCCAACAGAGCTTAGCACACGCATTTTCATTCCAGTAGTGTTTCTTCATCACGATGCATCAACATCTGCATCGGCGCCCATGTTTTCCACACTTTGTTCGCACTTGTTTTTGCATCTCATTTGTGTTTTCACCATTGTTTTCATACTCGTGTTTTCATCATCATTATGGCACCTACAATATAGCACGTGCATTTGCATTTCGACCACAGGTCATGACATTCGGTGCATCCCCTGAATGAATGACCCAACACCAACAACAAGCACTACCCTTGTGGAGGTTGCCAAGTAGTGTGTCTTTTGTCAACCCTTAGCATTGGTCTTGATTCCATCCATTCCTTAACTTTGCTCAGGGAAGGGCAACTGTGGACACTCCACTTTGGCAGCCACTCACTTGCAGAATTCCGTGAAAGAGCGCATTGGAGGCAATGAGGCACTTCCCCACACCAAAACCCATTTCACACCCCAAAACCAACCCTAACATCCTAAAACTCAGCCTAAAACCATTAATCTACCATAAACCCATCTCAAATAGCATGCCCAAGCCCTTGATGCTCCAGTAATCAAGTAATAGCCATAGGTCCAGCCTAGCAGCTCCTACTCCGGCCAAGCAATCCATCCACCACGACCCGATAGCATAAGTGGGACGTGGTGGTCGGATGCACGGAAAGATCAAAGATTAAACTGCTAACGCTCGATCGATTGGTCATTTCACTTAGTGGATTACTAATCTACCTCTTCTCATTAGATGGCACAGATCTGGGCATGCTCCCTAGACTTCTTGGACCATCAAGTCACTCTAACCAATCCTATTTCCCATCAAGTCCCACCTTGATTTAATCTAAACCACTTCCCCTAATCAACTTGTCAAATCAACGACCAACCACCCATCCTTCCCACTATATAACCTCAATCCACATCCAATGACCCCACCTCTTAGACCCTTGGCCTCTTTAGACTCCCAACTCAATGCACCAGCCATCCTTGAGCATTCCCATAGTCCATTTTCGGACATCCACCACCATATCCTGGCCATCTCCACACCATACAACATACAACACAACTCTCTCTCGGCCTAGCACCAATTGCTTGCACCAGAGCATGCACACAACCCTCTACCAGAGCCTCCCCTCTCACCGAGACAAACACCTAATACATCATTGGTTGTCACCCACCTACAGCCGCCTTCACTTTTGGTCAACCAAAATTGCCATTTTCAAGCCACCAAAAGCCATCCACCACCATACTAGCCACTACATTACACACCTGAGCACTCCACCAATGTCACCACGTCCATCTGAACTTGCCTCCATAGCCGTCGAAGAAATGCCACCACGAGCCATTGTCGGAGGGGACAACCAACCATCCACAAGTACATCTTTTCCCCCTTGTTGTGTGTTTTCATTTGTTTCATGTCTTCCTTGCATCGACACATCATTTTATGCACATTTTATTAGCATTAGCATGCCATATCATGCACTACATCCATTACATCCGTGTTTTCGGTGAAGGGTTCTAGTGAGCTTGAAAACAGCTAATGGCCTGTGTGCTCACTCACCTCCCATCTTGGCTCAACACCACCTTCCTCCCTCTTCTCTTAGTCTTCCTTAATGCTTGTTCGACACTCCATGCTGCCTATATGGTTGGCTGAGCTCATGGGCACCGATAGATTGAAGGGAAGACAACAGAAGGAACATATAGAATGCACACATTCATTCGCATCCATTTATATTGTTTTCTTGCATTTTTATGCATCTGGTTTTCCTTGTCTTTTCATTTTTAAAAGATTAGGTGGCGACTCCAATTTGTCCTTATCTTTCTTTGTTTTTTCTTCAATGTTTTCGAGTCGAGTATCCTTCATCAGATTCACCATCTTTGTCATGACTGTATCGATCTTCGTGTGTCTGTACATACGAGGAGTTCAATTTTTGCCTAGTCACACTACTACTACTGCCACCTCTCAGAAGTGGGTTGCCGTCCTTGAGCAGGAGTGGAGCTCCTAGGAAGACTAGTCTTGTTGCTCGTATTTATAGTTTTCTTTCTTCTGACTTCCTGGCTATATTAAACTCAGACATGATGTATTAATGACAATCATAGTGCTAATTGAATGAGATGTTGTTCTATTCTATCTGTTGTATGTGTTTGATTGCATGAAATGTATACTAGCTCTCTTTACAGGTGATTTGAAGAACTTGCGCCAAAAGGGTGAGCTGAGAACTAAAACTGCACTGCCTTCTAGATCTAAATTTTTTCCCACACTAAAAATTCATGCAGACATTTTACGATGGATACTTCCACTTCTTATTTCAGCCAATACTATCTGTTGGGATACTCTACTTGAGAGATCTTTCTCGTATGTTTGCTAGAGCCTTTTCAGAAGTTGCTATCATCATACATAGGCAGCTTCTTCGCATGATCCTATTGTTCGTGCTCAGGTGACCGAGGACTGGTTGTTTCCATTAGCTTCTACATGCCCATTGCTTCATCACCAGCTATGTGGTTTTTGGATGTGATTTGAAAGGCTTCCTTGGACCCTCTAGTGTAGGAATGGTGAGTTAGTGCTGTCTAATTGCTTGTGCTCTTTCAGACCTTTCTCTTTACTATGTTTGGTGAAGAAAGGAGTTCTCTTATAGGGATTCCTAACATTGGTAACGCCAACTCAGTGTTCTGATGCCCTTCATGTCTAGATTGGCAAACTCAATGTTGACGATCGTGAGAAACTTTGCTCTAGGGTATCTCCACAAAATTTCAAGGCATTGCCAATGTGGACGTGAGTAGGTACCTCCTGTGTGCTATGGCTCGCTTCTAGAAGCTGGCCTACCATGTGTTCCTCTTCAGACAACAGGAGTTGACTCTCACATTAGAAGAGGTGTGGAGGATCTATGACTTATCAAGGCTTCTCGAGCCTACTGTATTCATGCAATGGGATGGTTACACATCTGTTTTGAATCAGCTAACTAGCTTGTCGACTAGAGTGTGTGGGCATTGTCTCATTTGCACGGACAACCCATCCCCTACGTTGTGCTTGGAATACTTTGATGAGGTGGCTTGAAAGCTCACGGTGCTTGGTGATGAGCTATGGCTGCGTGGCTTCATTGTCTGCTTTTTGGAGGAGCTGGTTTTCAACCATGGTAGGATGACTATCGCAATAAAGGTGGCTGAGATTGCACTAGCGATGGTGACCTGTCAAACAATTCTGGCTCCAATCGTACTAGCTAAGACATAATGGGCCTTGGGTCACACACTACATCATTGCTAGCACTTCTATGATTGTGGAGCTTTGGTGTCGGTAAAATATGCTGGTTTGCTATCATCATTTTCTACTATCCTACTAGATACTTAATGCTATTTTGTTCAGTAATAGGTCTGGCTTGCCATGCACATGAAGGTAGAGGTTTTGCGTCTCTAGAACTCTACCTTTGACATTTACTATCACAGCAGGCATTCTCAGACCATCCCTAGCATCCATGAGATGTGAGAAAGGTTGGAGAGCTTGATCAAGGATAGGGTGACTTGGTGTGTCATTCCTTCTATTGTAGATCACTTTACTACCTTCTTCAATGTTAGCGACAGTTCTGCCAGGGTTTATTGGGGGCATGGAGTACCACCTGATCTGTGTGCTAGTTCGACTATTGCTAGGATTCATTTGAGTTGAGCCCGATGCTCGACTACTTCTGATCATAATCGCTAAGCTCCATCACCATGACTACGAAGCTGTCTCACTTACAACGTTGCAGCATCCATTCCAATTGCATTGCTATAATGAATGGTTGTGGTTACACTACTGAAAATAAGGCCAAGATTTCGAAGACGTGACCCATGCATGAGATTATACCTGATCCCCCTCTATTCCCTGATGCTGGGAGATCCAAGAGGGTGTGGACTTGCTCGAATGGTCGATGACCTACTTGTTGCTTAATTTTTGTTTACAGAGTGTTGATTTGGCTTGTAGAAGTGATAACCATGTATAACTGAACTTCAAACTAATATTATGCCATATTATCACTCTTCATGCTAGTTCTATGTGTTGTGCTTGCATGATGGCCATTTGATGTGATTGTGTGGCAATGAAGCAATTCTACACCGAATGGTCGATCTACTCTGAATCTACACACATCGTGACAGTATTTTGCGCTTGCTATCTCCACTGATAATGACTACTAGCTTGGTACGCTGACAAGATATGTTGGAAGGTCACACTTCCATCATACACTCACTATAGTTGACGGTCAATTGTTAGATGTACTAATTAGCTGCTAACCCCCTCTTGTGGGCCCTAGAATGTTCCATTTGACCTAAGAGAGCCTCTTCAAGGTATTTCTAATGCATCTACCCAATTGCTTTGATTGAGGAATGCATTCTAAATTCCGATGGGCATACCATTGACAGTCTTGCCCAAATTATAGTTCTCTGGGATATGTCACCATTAAGTTGTTGGTTGTGCAACATCCTAGTGTTGGTTTCTATGCATCTTCACCTAACCATAAGGCAACTAACATGACCCTTATTCAAAGTATTAACCCAATGTGCCCATTTAGTAGGTAGCTGACACGTCCCTAGTTAGATGGCGGAGATTCTCGCAAAAAGGTAGTTGGCAAGCCCATGATGAGAGAGTGCATATTAGAAGCATTCACACACAAGTGCGCCATTTATGCCACCTTAATAACAGTTGCATTGTGTTTGTTTTCTTTTCCTTCATGGTTTTGACACCTGTTTCTTGCCTCCAACAACATAGGTCAGTATGTGAGTTCCTTACATAGAGCTCGAGTGTTTCTTTCACTGACACACTATTGTGACCTCTTTTTTGACCATTTTTTCCGAGTTATATGTCACTTTTGAAGATAACTCATTGTAGGCTTCACCACTTAGTTTATTGCTATAGCACCATCCATACTCACTCATGGTCAGTCGTGGCCTAGTGCATCAACGAGTCTTCCCTTACTATTATTAAGGCAGAGATCCTGGTTTCGTTCACTCCTCCATTCACCTTGACCTCTCTTGGTCCATCTTTCGCTTTGACCTCTACTAGTCCTTTCACTATGACGTTTGTTGGTCCCTCTTTCACTTTGGTTGGTCTCTCCTCTCCTTCCAAATATTAGTTTCAGATCCCTCAGACCACTTCGCCTTTTGCTTTAGGACCTTGGTAGACTATGACCGTTAAGGAAAAATTCATGGAGTCAGAGGCTTCGACCCTCCCTCTTCAGATTCTTACATCATTTGGCACCCATCTAGCTGTGGCAACAACTGTGATAGGTTTCTTGTCTTCTAGACAGTCTAGTTTTCAATTGCCTCACTCCCACACCTCGGTGTCACGCCAATGAGTCCATGATCATGTAGTTGTAGCATATGATGGCCCTCACATAGTAGCTGCATGGTTTGGTTCTTGCATTGGCATCATTTATCCCTCAAGTTCCTCTGCAATTGACTCCTAGGTTTTAGGCCGCACCTCTGCTTTTGCCATCGTCCCAACTCCACACCGCTTCGATGAAAGGGCTGTTGTGACACTTGGACCTGATTATAAATTTTTAATTGTAAACCATGTAAATAATTGTAATATTGTATAAATAGTTAACTAATGGATAATCCAACGTTTCTAGGGTGTGTGGAGTCTGATCAAGGATGCACAGTTGCCTCAATCTACATGCCCATCCTTTTCTCATTTCTATTTTGCTTTTCTTTTCTTTCCACTCTCCCCACCACTCACGCGTGAGTCTCCTTCTTCTTCCCTAGCTTTTCTTCCTTCTTCTCTCTTCACCTGTGCCACCACAGAAAACCCATGTTGTTTTGTCCCCACCGTCACCAGGGTGATGGGGCTGGAGGTTGGCATGATGCGAGGAGAAGGAGGAGATAAAGAGGATGGGGGCCAAAGGGAGGAGGTAAGTGGAGGGGAGGCGTGTCTAGTGAGAGAGAGAGAGAGAGTTAGTGGTGGAGTTGGAGGCCAAAAGGAGAGGAACTCCGATCGCTGGGGACTGCTAGAGGCTTGCAGTAGGAGCACCGCGTGCTAGTGGAGGTCGTCGAACTGTTGATCTAGGTACACGACCCACTTTCCTTCCTTCTTTTCCTTTGTTTTGGGAAAATGGGTTAAATGCATGGAAGTTATGTAAAATGCATGATAAGTCATGGAAAAATAGTAGGAATGATGGGAATGATGTGAATGACTTGAATAAGTAGAGATAATGCTTGGTTGTATGATTTTCATTGGGTTTTGGTAGAAATTGAATGCATGCTATAGTGTTATGAATGAAGCTTCATGTCTTTAAGATTTTATTGTGGAAAGCATACTTAATGGATTGGGGAATGGTTTGAGTGATTTTGACGTAGACTTGGAGGTCAACACCCCATGTTTTATTCATGATTTATGTGGTATGTTTGTTGGGTCCGTTGGAGGTCCCGATTCTGATGAATGAGTTGCTTGGGTGTAGGGGTTGTTTTCTAGGAATGGGCATTTCAGTATGCCGAATTGGGTTCGCATATCATTTTACGGTCAGTATTCGACTAGAAACCCAGTTTCTATTTCAGGGGATTTTGGTTGACTAATGGTAATTCGGTCGACCAAAACAGAGATTTATGGATGATTGAATCCCTTTTTGGTCAACCGTTCTAGGTGACTGATACCTAGTTCGGTATACTGATCTGGTTTGGTTTGTCGAACTATACTCTAGACTCATATGGATAAATGATTATTAAAAATGGAGATAAATGGTTTTGAATGGCTGATGGGCATGTATTAATGATGTTTTTCCCATGTAAATGTCATGGAGGAATATGGTATCCAAATAAATGAATTTGGAAATGGTTTTGGGCCTTAGGCCCCCAAATGGAAAGAAATTGTTGAGTGATTAGTTGGATGTGATTTTTGGGCATGAGACCCAATAATGAATACAAATGCATGGTTTTATATGATTTTGAGCCGGGGACCCAAATAGAGGGTCATGTTTGCATGGGAATGATTCCCTATAAAGAAAAGAGAGTGTAATGGTTTTAAAAGATAACCCAAGAGTTTTGAAAAGAAATGATAATGTGTTGTGGAGTCACGAGGGGTTGGTGTTGACAATGTGGTCGGAGTATGAGACTCCAATGAAACCAATTGTCAGATATGACCATGGTTGCCAGTGATGGACCACGAGGAGTTGGTGTTGGCAATTGGTATGAGATCGATTGTCAGATATGACCATGGTCATCGAGTTTGAGATGGTGTAGGTTGAGCTTGGCTATATGAACGTAGGTGTCCGGGTCACCGATGAGACGTCAGAAGAAGGCATATCCCCATGCATATGAAATGAAATTGAGGCCTGTTGGACTAGGTGATGTCCTCATGCACAGGGAACTTTACCATGACAGTATAGGAAGGTAGGTGAAATGGTGTCCTTACCTACTATTTGTGTGCCCGATTACTTCTGATCATGGTAACACCAATAAGAAAAGTGGAAATTAAATGTGTGATTTTAGCTAGAATTAGACTTATGCCTTTTCTTTAGATTCTAGCGACAAATGAGGATCATGTTTTAACTAGTTGACAGCCAATGTATATGGTTTTGTTTTGAGTGCTGTGAGGCCTAGTGTTTTAGCCTAAACCTAGTCAAGAATGTTTATTTCTCAGAATGCATAAAAAGGTATTAAAGATGCATAAATTGAAAAAGAAATATGAGCTTTTGAAAAAGAGCATGGTTTTGGATAGATATTCCAAACGTTTCAAAAAGAGATGATGTTTTGGAATGGATTTTTGAAAACCATGTTTTGCGTTTTCTCACTGTTTGCTATGATTTTTGTGTGGGGTGCAAACTGGGTGACTTGAATGTCACTCACGTGTATTTTGTTTGGTTTTCAGGTGCATGTGGTGTAGTTCAGTTCTGGTGCCCACATAGGAGCCACTAATTGCACATTGTTCCTAGAGGTGAGCCTTAGTTAATTGTAGTTGTTTAATTAATACTGTAATTGTTGTAATTGCTTGTGATACTATGATATAGGTAGCGTACTTGGGTTTGGGGTGTTACAAAGTGGTATCAAAGCTAAGGTTACACGTAGTGCACCGACTTGGTGATGTCTAGTATAGGGGCTAAGTAGGACTGCATAGTAGAGAGTATTACACCTGATTTTGGTTGTTGTTTTTCCCTATTGTGTTGGCAGGAACATGTCCCATCGAGGCTATAGCCACGGTAAGGCCCTAGTTCCTGTCTCTGAGGTGGGAGAGGGAAGTGCTTGAAGGGACATGTGACAGGGGTTTGGCGAGATGATGCGGGGTTTCAACTAGTCCTTTAGCAACAACTTAAGGATGAGGTGAAAGGATACCCGAGCGTCAAGCAGTTCCGCAAACTAGGGGCGCCGACTCTAGATGGGCACAGCACTCCGAAGGGGTGTGAGGGTTGGTTCCTAGAGGTAAAGAAGATCCTAGAAGGGATCAAGTGTCCAACTGAGAAGTGGGTCTGGATCGCAACATTTCGAATCAAGGGTTCTGCAGATTAATGGTAAAGGGCTACACACCGCACCAAGTTCCTAAATGTGGATCTACTGATGATCTCTTGGTAAGAGTTTAGAGAGATATTTTATGAGAGGATCTTCCCTGATCATGAGAGGGAACCTAAAGCAGTTCTCTCAAGTTGTTGTTTCCGAGAAGAACAGAGCCAAGAAATATGTGGAATGGCTTAATCCATCACTGATATCTAGAGTCATTGGCTTCAGATGTCAAACCCTGGCGAATGCTATCGAACTTGCAAGCTGCGAGGATGATCGTCTATTGTTCTAGGAGGAATACCCTAAGAAGGATAAGGGGAGGAAGTCTATCTCTCATCCATTTGTCTCTCGACCATCAGTCACTAGATCGCCGAGTTCTAGGATATCTGGTAGCTGTAGGAAGAAGCTAAAGGA
This sequence comes from Posidonia australis, assembly GCA_024699735.1. Classification (NCBI taxonomy): domain Eukaryota; kingdom Viridiplantae; phylum Streptophyta; class Magnoliopsida; order Alismatales; family Posidoniaceae; genus Posidonia; species Posidonia australis. The sequence continues at coordinate 29,344 of JAMKQA010012865.1, forward strand.
GCTGCCTGCGTCCAGTAGAGAAGAATGTGTTGGATTTAGCTAGGCGGGATCAAGCACCGACCCGAACGTAGGACCTTGCCATGTCTGCAGTATGAAGGGGCACATAATGGCATAGTGTTCACACAGGTAGAGAAGTCTAGATAGTGTAGTGTGCTACAACTGTGAGAAGTCTGGACACTATCAGAAGGACTATCCCAATTCAGCGAAGCCAGCTGGAGATGCGCCTCATTAGCCTACCAAGGGGAGAGTGTTCTCCATTACTACTCCAAATGTTGGTCCATCAAGAGATATTATGGAAGGTGAGGATTAGTCTGCCCGTAATATGTTAAATTCTGTCATGTAATAATGGATCCTATATGTAATTGACACTATATATGGTTATGGTTATGAGTATGATTACGAATATAATGTATCGATGTTAGGTTCTTTTCTTATGGCTGACCGGATGGCGCGAGTCCTATTCGACTCTAGGAGTTCATTTTCTTTTGTCTCTGAATCATTTACTGCTGAGATCGGGACCAGGCCAGCTAGGTTATCATTCCACTTAGATGTGGTTACTCCATTGGATGAACATAGTCTAGCATGGAAGCATCTAAGACCAAATGATGCTTAGTTTGGAGACAAGAAGTTTCAAGCTAGTTTGATCTTGATGGACATGTAAGATTATGATGTCATCCTGGGGATGAATTGGTTGTCACAACATTAAGCCCTGATTGATTGTGCCAAGAGAAGAGTTCTGGCAGAGTGTATAGGCCATGGCTGGTGTGTGGTGCAAGGTACCAGACTAGGTGAGCCTAAAAAGGTGATATCAACTGTAGACACCCCAAATTTCTAATTTTGCAGGATGAGGATGTAGTGGCTGAGCTCTAACCCTATCAAGGCCCTTTTAATTCATGGAAACCCAATTGGGCCTATGAAGGCCCACTTAGGCCCATTGAGCCCTATTTGAGCCCACTTGG
>JAMKQA010012866.1:0-49365 GCA_024699735.1 Posidonia australis
TGTAATTGGGACTTGGGAAAGGAAATGAGAGAATTGGGGTTTGAGTTGGGAAATAGAAATAAAAGTTTTGTTACAAAATAAATAAATATTATTATATAGTTAAATTATAATGACCCGATTTTTTAGACAGCATTTAGACTAGATAATTAATTTAGAATCTGAGTATATTAGACATTGAAAATAATGCGTCTAATGTTAGACGCAAAAAATTCCACGTCTTATGCTTGAAATATTGATTTATGGCCTTAACAGGCTGCATATAACATTTGTAGTTGTAGTCGTTAAATGTGCACAAGAATACGTCTTACGTACAACGCATGGTCGGTCGCATATAATGCTTTGTGTTTTGCAACTGCCTATATATAGTGCAAGTTAATGATTTTTTAGGAAGATTTCTTCCCTACGCCATCCTCCGTCTCTTGGCCTAGCGAGAGGCTATCTCCTGTGACTTTCTAGGTGCTTGGGAGCTTAGAATAGAGAAAGAGAAGAGGTAAGGATGTTCTTGAACTTAAGTCCATGTCTCCTTCTTCTTTTTCTTCTTCTCCTCTTTTCTTAGATGACACCATTGATTTTAGGGTTTTAAGGGTGGCTGTGTGTGACTAATGTAGGTGTGATGGATGGCCAGAGGGTATTCGGAACATGATTGAGACCTCGTAAGAAGCATCAAATCGCCGATTGACTCGCTTCTTAGATGTAAGATACACACCCCCATTAAAGTCTTTTAATTGTCTATGGCTAGTTATTTTCTATGCTTGGTCATGTGTGACTGTCCCCCTTACCTCTGTGTGACGATTGTATGCTTTTTAGGGACTTGAATGACTGATCAGGGAGGGTTTTTGCCTAAACTGTGATTTCAATGTTTAACGTAGGGTCAGGGGCGTCCAACATAGGATGCCCAGGATGCTACGTCCAACATCTGCTTGTATGATTTCAATTAGTTTTCACTGTCGTGGTATGTTAAATTGTTTCAAGAATGATATATGTTGCATGTTGTAGTGAATAGATTTCTTGCTACCCTGTGGATGGGTTTCCTTGATAATTTTATATTAATGCATGTTAATTATGGAGATTGAATCAAAACTGGGAGTCCTAGGTTGAAAGACGCAACATAGGTTGCGTGCCTGCGTCCAACATAGGATGCAAAGTATTGTACGTCTTACACACCAGGTAAAGATTAAAATACATGCCTAAGTAAAATGGTGGTTTAAATGAATTAGGGAATTGTTAGTAAGTTATACGTAGGGTCATTGAAGATGAATAATCATATCTTGATCCCCTCAATGAAACAATTATGGTAGGGATTAGATTAGAGCGATTTTAGCAGGATTTATAGGCCTAGGTTGTTAGACACAAGGATCTCTGCGTCTAACATTAGATGTAAGGATCTCTGCGTCTAATAGGCCCAAGATGAATAATTTAGTAATGGCAATTATTTGAAGATAAAATGAGACTATACAACATAGAAATGCTAGTTTTACCCCTGAATGGTCTAAATGAATTATAGGAATTGTAAATTACCCTAGGATTTGTTAAGTTTGGTCTTGTAAACCTCATGGAATTACAAGACTTCTATTTTAATCCTTGTGTGATTCTCCTGAGTTAATTTCCAACCCAAATGAAGTGTTTTCTTCAGTCTTTGGTATGAATATGGTTTCTATTTTGAAACAGATTTGGTGTGTGAGTTCAAGAAGGTTTTCATTTTTAAAGAAAGGGTTGAATGGGTAATGATTTTTCCTAAATGCTTTAAAAGTGTGGTTTGAACTGATGGTGTTTTGAGAAATGATCTAAAATATTTTAAACTAGTTTCCAAAGAGTTTGGAAAGAATTGCATATGTTTGGCATATATTTTGGAAAAAAAATTCGATGTTTTCTATGTACGATGAGGCCAAGAGACAGAAGTAAGTGCTCGTCAGATCTTGAAAGTACGATACTCCTAGATTGTCATTCACGAGACCAAGACTGAGGTCCATGGGTCGAGGTGCTCACTAAACTTAGAGATATGACACTCCGTTGATTCCAAGTGCCGAAGGCCAGGGTACTAATAGAACCTAAGTTATCGTGACAATAAACTCAGGAGGTATGAAACCTCTAAATAGCTCCATGATATGTCGTGTAGTCTAAATACCGAGGTTTTGTAGGAACCACGTCTTCGACAGACCGTACCTACACAAAGTATTGAAATCTCTAAGTGATTAGGGACATCTTTTAGATTGTGATTGTCAAGTTTTGGGTCCGAGAAGTGAGCTTCGTAACTATGACTTGTGGCACCGTAGGACCCAGGTACAATAAACCCGAACTACCCGTGGTGTTGGTTGATCAAGTCTGAGGTTAAAGTCCCCAAGTACTCAAACATCAGGAACGTCTTGAAGACACACTCCGTGTTTGTGTTTTGAGGACAATGAGACTGCAGCCAAGGCAATTGGACTCCTACACGGAGTAGTCCACTGCAGCAGTGTAGACACCATTCGTCGTGCTTCGATGGACTACTTATGGCTAGTGTCGTGACGCTGGACAACATCACTTGTGAGGCTTATAAGCCAGGACGGACAGACTGCGACTATCAATGGCAGTGTAGTAGATTCCAGGACCTTGTCTCTAACGACTGGTTGGCCAATTTCGTTGAGACCTTCTGTGGTTTTCGCCGTAAATGGCAATATGGTTTTGTATGGTTTTTGTCGGGAGTGGCAATGTGATTTTGCATGGTTTTCGACCGTAAGTGGCGTTGAGATTTAAAATCTGGACTTTTAAGGTACTTGTTACAGGCAATGTGGCTTTATGTAGTTCTCGGCCATGAGTAGTGTTATGATTTTGCATGTGTATGGCTTCCGCCCATGAGTGGCGTATGATTTTGTGAGATTTTCGCCCTTAAGTAGCATTAAATGATGATTTTAGTCGTAGAGCTAATGTAATTAATTGATGAAAAAATAATATGTGTAGGTAAGTTAAGAGGTGAGAACTTGGAACGGGTCGTTACATAAATGTAATTACTATAATATATTTTGAGTCCACAAGACAGAATATTTTTTGACCTAGATCTTATCAACTAAACAAACAGACCTATCGAGTTCAAATCGACGAGTCTTATTTTCTAGATCCAAACCTTAACTTTACGGGACCTTAACTCCGAACCCGACCCATTGCTAAGCTGATTGATATATTATCATTCAACTAGACCATATTAAGAAGTGTAGACAAAACTCAACTACCAAAATAAGCCAAGAATACCTTTAAGAAAATTATCAACTATATTATGTCTTTGTTTTTTAACACATTTAGTTGTTCTCCTGGAAAGGCAGAAAAAAAGGGCACGTAAGGGTTTTCACATGGTGGTGTGGAACAAAATTTGTAAATCATAAAAAGAATGTAGCATTGGCCGTAGAGATATTCGCTTATTTAATTTGACGCTCATAGGAAAAAGACTTTAGAGGATTGAGAATGGTTGGGAATATGGCCTTCACATGTGGCAAATGGTGATATTATGATAGTGGTAGTCGGCTAGAGCTAGGTCATGATGTGCATATTTACTTAATGACATAACAGAAAGGCACGTTTTATAGTGGTCGATTGTCTATTTTAGCTGTTTATTGGTAGAAGTTTGGAATGAGGTGTTAGATGCAAAGTAGGTAGTTTATTATGGCATGAAGGTGATGGTTGGGAGGGGTGACCAAGTGACTGGATTCGTTTTTGGGTTGAAAGATGGATTGGTTCCTTTGTATTGATGTTATCCTTTCTAGCTCTCTTCCAAGTTCCTACCTCTCCCTATGTGAGATTATTTGAGTGTTGAGCATTTTTAGATAGGCATCGTCTCAGATGTTCAATTTAAGAGGAATCTAAATGATGATGAATTCACTAACTTCATCTCCTTATTGGCTCTTTTGGATTCTTGTAACTCACCATATTTAACTCTAACATTGACTTCCACAAATGGTTATGGAGTAGTGGGGCCAAGAAAGCTTGTGTGAAATGGATTTGAAATCATCATATTCCAAAAGGTCTTAACTTTTTGCATGACAATTACTTCATAGAGTTGTTCACTGAAGTATAGAGGATTTCCACTTGCAAGTAGACGCTCTTTGTGTCTTTACGAAGACGAGGATGCATGGTATTATTCTTCGGATGCTCAGACAACAACCATTGGTGGCATACCTTAATGGCCAATATGCTTATAATATTGAATGTTTCTGAGAGAGGTGGTACAGTTATAAATGGTTTGGTGGAAGACACCAAGTAGTGTGGCTTATGCTACCTTATGCAAAATAGTGGCTAAGGTAATAGAAGATTTTTTTTTTTTAGAGAAATCAGTGATAACCTCTGTAAGGTGGAAGAGAAAGAAAAAAGAATTATTGTCTCTGATCACATATTACATATTTATATGGTTGAATGTAAATGAGTATCCAATTATCCTAATACAATTTAACCCATATAATCTCCTAACGGTATTTAACTCCTAACACTCCTCCTCAAGTTAGAGCATATATATTGATCATGCCTACCTTGATACTAAAAGACCCATATGGTCAAACATTCAATCCTTTAGTGAATATGTATTGATCAGAGGACTTCCGATAAGGAGTAAAAATTATCCCTTGCATCACCATATCTTAGGCATAATGACAATCCATCTCAAAATACTTAGTGCGTTTATGGAAGATTAGATTGTTGACAATGTAAATAGCTGCCTGATTATCATAATACATTTTTATGTACACATCGATATAGAAATCTCACTGTGTCAAAAACGAACGGAGCCACATCATTTTACAAGCAGCTTGTGCTATAGATCGATATTTAACCTCAACAATGGATCTAAAGACAATATTCTACTTCTTACTACGCCATGTAACCAAATTTCCCCCAATGTATGAGCAGTATCTAAAAGTGGACTTTCGATCTCTCCTATCTCCTGCAAGACTAAAGTCTCAATGCGCTTCAATATATAGATGATTGTTCTTTCTATAAACCAGTCCTTGACCAGGAGTCTTATAAATATAAGATAGTACTCGTAAGGCCCTTAATCAGTGTATTACTATTGTATTACTATTGACTCCTACATAAACTGACTGAATACTCCAACAGTGTATGCAATGTCTAGGTGTGTAACAATCGGAGAGATAAGTTTTCCAATCAGACGCCTATATTTGCCGGTGTCCTCCTCCAATAGAGCAGACGAGTTAACCCAAAGATCTAGACTCTGATCAAATAGAATGCTCCCTGGCTTGCACCCTAGTAGACCTGTCTAAAAGGTCCAACGCATATTTCCACTAGGATAGCACCAACTTATCTCTGATGTAAGCAAACTCAATACCTAAGAAATACTTAGGTTAACCCAAGTCTTTGGTGATAAAATTTGTCTGCAAGTAACTCTTTGTCCTCTGAATGCCTGCAGCATCACTACTAGTGATCAAAATATCATCAACATATAACACAAGGATCACACAACCATTCTCTGTACGTCTGTAGAAGACAAAGTAGTCAACAACATAGTGTCGAAAACCACAATCTACAACAATGCTGCTCAATTTTTCAAGTCAAGTACGCAAGCTCTGCTTGAGGTTATAGATTGCTTCCTAAGTAGACAGACCTAATCCTATCCCTAAGAAACATATCCAAGACGTTGTTCCATATATACCTATTCCGTAATATCGCTATATAGGAAAGCATTCTTCTCGTCTAACTGATTGAACTTCCAAGAGTAATTCACTACAACTGAAAGAATGACCCTTATGAAATTCAACCTCACCATTGAAAAAAAGGTCTCAACATAGTCTACATCATACTCCTGTGTAAATCCACGTGCCACCAAGCATGTTTTGTATCTATCAACCACATCATCAAGCTTATATTAAATAGCAAATACCTACCTACAAATAATCACATTTGTATCTATTACTCTAGGGACCAAATCCCACGTACCCCAAGACACTAAAGTCTGTATCTCCCCATGCATAGCTGTTTTCCACTGTGGTAATAAGATAACCTTTTGATAGTTCCTGGGAAGTAATTCAGAAACAATGGACAGTGCAAAAGTATGGTAGACAAAGTGATCAGAAGAAGTAGCAGAAGTACTAGTGGAAATACGAAGGACTCAAAAGAATATAGTTTCCAAACTTAGAGTAGAGTCTGCACCAAAGATCTGATCTCGAATCTAAGATAGGAGCTCTAGGGTCAAACCAAAAAGATAGGTTGCAACGACTAACTCGTCTCTAGTAATATCAGAGGTTGATAAATGTCAAATTCATCTAGAAAAGCCCTAAACGAAGCGAAATGGTCCTGCACGGAGTTATCTCCCATTCATAGTGAAAAGACTTACTCTTATATCTCAAAAACATGTGAAATATTCTTCTCATATACGTACATCAATTTCAAAGTATCCTAAATTTTCTTTCTAGGTCTTAAAAACATAACACATCAAGCAACACTAAGCTCGATACTATTTACCATCCAAGAGACAATAGCTAAATCATCAACAAATCAGTCGTCATAAGTGTTATCTTTTACATCAAGAGGAAACTCAATAAGATGTTTGATCTTACAATATGTAGCATAAAATGTATCAAAACTTTACGCCCACAATAAATATTTTTCCCGTTAAGCTTTTCGAAGATTCCACTTAGGTTTTTAACCAACGATTCCCTAGAAGCCATACTTATTTGCACAAAAAATCAGATCTGCATAGTCCTTCCTAAAGTCAAATACAAGGAACTTCAGTGTAAAAAATCACCCTAGAAAGATTGAGACGTAATCTGAAACCCCACATGGGATAGTAAAACAGGTGGAAAACCAGAGACCACCCTCAGTAGTAGTAAAATAAAGCACCCACAGCCCATTTCATGTTAAAGCAGCAGTAGTCACTGACAAGATTGCCAGTGGTAAGATTACAAGTAACGACCCTAAAACGGGCACAAAAAGGAGGCCCGAATGGCCTCTAGGTGAAGCTACCGACGTTAGAGGAGACTACAAGGCCCATCAACGACACAGGAAGTCCCAACAAAGGTGGCCAACGATGGGGAAAGGGCCAATAGGCCTTAACGGCGATGGAGGAAGGTCCTGTTGGACCTGACGACGGTTGCAGGAGTGGTTGTAGCCCCTGTCAGCAGTAGCAAGGAGGGCTGGAAGTCCTGGAGACAACAACAGTGGCATGGGAGAGGCTCGACAGCATCAGAAAAGAGGACAAGAGGTGATCATCAGCTGAGGAGACCTTAGGATTTTCTCCTAGACTCTGGTACCATGTAAAGTGGAAGAGAAGAAAGAAGATCTATTGTCTCTGATCACATGTTACATATTTATTAGGTTGGATGTAAATGGATATTCAGTTACCCTAATACAAATTAATCCATATAACCTCCTAACAGTATTTAACTCCTAATAACCTCAAATGGAAAAAGCTGTTTAACTTAGTGATTGAGGGGTCTTCTTCTAGACCAGATGATAATTCAATCACTAACAGGAAGATTGTTGCCTGGTTCTTTAAGACCTAATGTGGGGTTTTCTTTACATTGGTTGAACTTAGGTTTTTGGTTTTTTCCTGATTCCATTTGTGTAACCAATTTTTCTTGTTTTTCCTCTTATTTTACCCTGCTTGGTAAATCTCCTATTGCATTTTTTCCCTTTTTGTGTTTTAATGAAATTTGTCAATTACTGTTCAAAAAACAAAATATTTCATTAAAAGGGTGCACAAATCAAGTTTCAGTTTACCCTTTCCTCCAAATATGCCAGGTCACTTCCTTCAGGTGGAATGTGTTCCAACACATGTTTCACTGGATCAAAATCCTATCAGAGAAAATTGGCACAATCTAGTCAAAACATTATAGAGAAATACAACATGAGGAAAAGCATCACTTGATTGATTTCAAATTGTGCTAATTAATTCCAAAAGTATCAGCTACTCTCAAAACAAACAGGAAAAAATCCACAGGTTTGACTATAGTGCCACAAATATTTCCTGTTTGTATAAGGAGGAAAAAACTACTGACCTGACTAGAGCAAAGTCAAAAATGATACAAGAATGACAGTCCTAAGACAGGCCATACCACATAAAATAATGCCTATGTATCACATCTGCAATTCATCCGCATGTGGACATATAAAGCCCCCTCGGGTATTGCAAATTTACGTGTGTGCATCTCATGTCAATACCTTGAAAGTTTTCAGACAAGTGCACTTACCAGAAATTAGGAGTAGAGACAACCATATCCGTATTTGTAGAATACTGGTAGAGTTTCCATAAATGGGCTTAAAGCAATGAACTAACACATTAAGATGTTCAAGGATCTTTTGATTCTCCAATAAGACTCCAGGGATATTCCCGCAATATTGAGAAACACAATGATACAGAATATATAGATAAAATGGCAGAGTAAAAGTGAACCTCTTCATAGAAGTTCTCCTCTAAATCTTCAACACTGCTTTGGCCATGAGGCCTGCTCCCATAGATTGAAATCAGTTCTTCTGAGCTTGATGGAAGGTTAATTCTTTGATGTGGAGGGAGTCCAGCAAGAGCTCGAGCAACAGCAGCTGCAGCAGCTGCTCGAGCTGGAACCTGTGGCACCAAATATGTAATTAGATGATGAATGACATGAAACAAGCAACACTTTGCTTATTGAGGAAATTGCTGCAGTAACATGTAACAAGTGTATGATCAACAATCATTGCTGTACTATTGCTCCAAGAATATCAATCCGCAGCAACCACAAGAATTGAGTACAAAAGAAAAACATGAAGGCAAAAACTAACCTAACAATGATAAATATAGATCAACAGATATCCACGATAAATATGATGCAGTCTAATGCTTCACTCATGTATTCTCTTTTAGGTTATTTTTGGTAACAATTCTAGTTTATGACTTTTCCACAGAAGTCAGGATAGAAGACTTATGTTAAATTTGTGTAACAAAACCGTGACAACTCCTACATTTAAGTTAACTTTATTTTCTCATTTGGTAATGACTTTGTCTAAAAATCGACTAGAATGATTACCAAACACAGCCTACTGGCTCTCATTTCTTTCCTCTTTTGGGGCTCTTGAAGAACTAGCAAGCCAACCTTGGCATTATTAGATAATTTTTGCAAAAAAAAAATTTTGCAACATGTAACATGTAATGGCAAATGCATGTACATATCTATTAAATCTGTATCGAGCATTCTGTTGAACATGGTGGGATTAAAACATGATCATTGGTGTTCTGTAATTATGTTAGATTTTTTGTTTAAGTCTGTTTGAGTAATGGTGCACGCTTGTTGGATTTTTGGACCAAGGCTTGACGTGAAACCTAGTCAATAAGTGACAAGTAAATAGGTAATGGTACTGTTGGAGACAGCTCCAATTCCAGTTATGGAGAAGGAAGATTCATGTTGCTGGACTGCATCAGCGAATGGGTTGTTCTCGGACAGAGTACCTAAAAGCAAGTGTTGCGTGCCAAAACCTTCTGATTTTATTCGGTTGAACTGGACAATAAAGAGTTCGCTCAAATTGGAATTTTCAATGTTGGCACTTGCAATAAGACGTGTTCGTACGGAAGTGGAAATATGTCATCAAGCCACCATACTATGATTACAAGAAAAGGCACCCACCAGAATTGCAGGCACTCTATGTCTATAGGATCTCTTGTTCACCAAAAAAGGTTTAGCCACACTAAGATGCTTTTGAAATTCATTTTCCAGTTGCTCCATTTCAGGAACAATTGCAGAAACATGTTTTAACGGCCATATATGTACTACTACTGATTTTTTATTTGAATTTTATGAAGACATTTATCAAACATGCATCACGAATTAGATGACACAAGCCTAACTAATTCTCTGCACAATTTTCTGTAGTTGAAGACTATCATGCCTTTTTAAAGAAAACTAGCGGGCTAGTCTACCTTACAGAGCAAACAAACTCTTCCCAAATCACATTGTGAGTACGAACAAACAAACTTTGCATGCACAACCAGCTTACATAGAAAAGATTCAATGCCAACCGACTCATGACATCCACGTCTTGAGTCAATTAAATGAGCCATGTTAAGAAAGTCCAAGTTTATATACTTTGGCCTAAAGAATGTAAAAACTCAAGCACAAAGGACTCAACCCCTAATCAACAACCCATCAACCTCCTACATCAAAAAATTTGCAACTCAATTCATTCACTAGACAAGACAACCATGCCAACTAAGTCATGATTCTTTTCTGGGACAAAACAACTCAAAACTAAGAAAGATACATTTCCTTTCAATTATTAAGAACAGTCTTGGGCTTTCTTGTAAGAGCACCATAGAACTTCAGGTCAACTTGGGTAAACATGGATTTAGCTGGAGCTGCTAGACTCAAGTTCATATTAAATAAACCACACCAAATTCCTGCAGACTAGGTTCATTTCTAAGCGAGGTCAAACTTAAGCAGGTTGAGACAATTCAAGTTTGGCTTGCATCTGGCATGTCACTTTTGATAGATAATTGCTAGAGATATAATACATGAGTAGTTAAGTCTTTATGGTTATATGAATTATTGGATATCCGTTTAAGTCTAGGAATCTAGTTTCTCATATATATATACACACACACACACACACACATGAACGATAATAGATTATCTCTACTATTTTCCCTATTTCTGCCTCCAACATGGTACCAAATAAAACGCAAGGAGACCAAACACAGCCATCGGCCACCGTCCCTGTCGCCGACGACCCATCTTCGGCCACCTCCCGTCAGCGTAGCCGCCTACCCACACTGCCTCCACCTCCTGCACCGCCTACCGTCCACTCTGACGCATCTAGAGTCTCTGGCAACCACCACAAGGCCCGTCCAAGCCATCTACCGGCATCGTCGGCCCTGTTCAAGCAATCCGCAGGTGTCACAGGGCCCGTCCAGGCTGTCTGTCAGTCTTGCAAGGCCGTCCGCTGCCCCCCGTAAACCCCGTTCAGGCGTCCGCTGGCACCGCCGACCCTCACCGGCCCATGTCTAAACGTCGATGAGTCTTCTAGCCCATTTCAATCAGATTTCTGGGACAGTCTAGCCCCTTCAGTGTCGTGATTGAGTGTATCAGGCTATATTTTAGGCCACCCATTGTACTCAATCTCCGTGGTGTGTGGATACATCATATCCACACGTGTTGGTAAACAGTTTTGTTCACATATTTGCTATTCTCTCATATTATATATCTGTTATTTTTCATTTGCATCTAGTATAACTTCTCGAAAACCATTGGTCAAACATCTTAATGGTGCCTTTGAAAAATTAAATGGCTCAAACTATCTTCTCTGATCACAAAATTTTAAAACCTTCATCACCACACATCGAAAATTGAAACATCTCACACATCCTCCTCCGAATAGCAAAGATACGGTACATGAAGATTGATGAGCAGATGATGCCGTTATTGTTATATAACTCGGGAACAATATGGAGTCTACTACTGCATGTACTGTTATGCTATTGAGGCCAGCCAAGAAAATCTAAGATACATGTAGACTTACTTATAGGCACGAGAAGAACATCTCCAGGATTTTCGAAGTCTATAAGCAATTGTTCCCCCTTCGTCAAAGAGATCGATCTGTATAGGAGTACTTCACACACTTACGTATATTGTTTGATAAGCCTGAGATGTATCAGCCTCTTACCGACAATGTCAATCAGATGAAGAAATACCATAAAGAGCTTGCAGTGGTCATTTATCTCTTTATCTCAACTCACAGATTCGAAGGCAGGTTTTAAGTGCAGACAGTGTTCTAGATTTACAAAATGCATTCTCCAAGACATTACGAGTCTCCACAGGTACCTTTACATCAGCTTTGGAGTCTTCAGGAATGACCGCTACTAAAGAACGTAGTCATGGTGGTTCTCGAGGTAGTGATTGTGGTCGATCTGATGGAAGTGGACGTCCAAATGCAGACATTGTGAACGACTGAGACATCAAGTTGACAGATGTTGGGATATGTTGGTAGACCACAGACGACACGTCACAACAGAGTCTTCACCTGTGGCCTCGACCAGTGACGAGTACACCTTCATCGTGTCTCAGGTTGATTATGAGTGACAACAACAGCTAAAGGTTACTGACTCTGCTGCTGTTACTACTCAAGCTACTTCCTCAAGTTCTAATGCCCTCCTTATATCCAGAAATACTTCCTGGATTATTGATTCCGGTGTTTCCTCACATATATCAGGTACATGAAGTTTGTTTACTTGTTTATCTCAATTGTCTAATATTTGGTCTGTGACAATTATTTATGGTCAAACTTGTCCTGTTTCAAGTAAAATGGTTGTGCAAGTCTCTTTATAACTATCTCTTAAAAATGTTCTTTTTGTGTCAGAATTTCTTGTTAATTTATTATCGATTAATATAATTACCAAACAATTACGTTGTTATGTCACTTTCATTCTCTTTCACTATACCTTTCAGATTTGAAGACAAAAAGGAGGATTGATTTGGACCGTGAGTGAGGAAATGATGTGTATCTACTTGTTGATGATAATATACCTCAAAGATTAGCATCTGTAGCATCCACATCTGAATTGTCATCTCAATGGCACTACCGGTTAGATCATCCGTCTCACCAGAAGCTTCAACAAGCCTTACCATGGTGTTCTGTCTCGCATTTTGATTGTAAGTCGTGTCAATTAGGTAAACACCATTGCGCTTCATTTAGACATTTACGTCTTATATCGAGTCCTACTATGTTTGAGTTAGTCCATTGTGACGTCTGAGGTCCTGATAGGAGTGTCCATTTGTGTCTATATAGTCTTTATTGATGAGTTTTTAAGAGTGCCTTAAATTTATTTGCTCAAAGATCATGATCAGATTTATGATGTACTCAAAATCTTTTTGGCAGAAATAAAAATTCAATTTGATATTACTCCAAAATATTTACGTACAGACAATGTCCTTGAGTTTGTTCAATCCAGGATTACATCATATTGTGCCTCACTAGGAATCATACATCAAACTTAGTAACCTCAGACCTCGCAACAAAATGAAGTTGCAGAACGAAAGCATAGACACATCTTAGATGTTAATCGTACCCTCATGGTTCATATATATGTTCCAAAACATTTGTAGTCTGATATTATTCTCACAACCATCTATCTCATAAATAGGATACCGTTTACACCTCTACGAGGTGAGGTTCCTCTTTGACGTCTGAAACCTGACTCAAATATGCACGATTTAACTACCAGAGCTTTTAGTTGTGTGGTCTTTGTTCAAGATCTCACTCCTAGACTTGATAAGTTGTCTCCAATGTCCATCAAGTGTATTTTTGTTGGCATTCTAGAACCCAGAGAAGTTATCATTGTTTTCATCCATCTATTTGACGGTATTTTGTTTCAACTGATGTTACCTTCTTTAAGTCTCTACATTACTCTAATGACACACATTCCTCCACTATGTCTGTTTCCATACCTTCTGTTGTTAAGCTACAAGATGTCAACTCCTAAGGTGATTCTATTGTACAACAAACAGATCTTCGTTCCTTGTAGGTCTATTGACGCCGTTAGCAACCACCAGAACCTATCTCCACTAAATCAATCCTTCAAATCTTCTTATTGCCCTTAGGAAAGGTACTCGCTCTTCCACTGCTCATCCTATTTCACATTTTGTTTCCTATGAGTCTCTTCATCCTCATTTTCATAGTTTTACCTTGTCTCTTTCTTTTAAGGTAACGTTAAGTAACGCTTATGGAAAAACAGATTATTCTCATAAGCAGCGTTCTTAAAAAAGTTAGTTTTCACAACTTTTTATAATCAACTTATTTGACAGCTTTTATGTGCAAAGAAAAAGTTGACTTAATGAAATAATCTAGTGTAAAAAAACTGTTTGGTTCAGCTTTTTAAAAATAAGTGTTTTTTTCATAAGTTGTTTCTAATAATCGTTACCAAACAGGACCCAAGTCCATCTTAAAAATCATCAAAAGACACTGTCTCTTCTTCACTGGAAGGCTGCTATAGATGAGAAGATAACTGTATTGACTAGTTGTCGCATTTAGAAGTTGACGACCCACATTATTAAGGCTACAACAGTCACTTACAGATGGGTCTACACTATCAAGTATAAAGCAGATAACAGCATTGACAGATACAATGCTAGATTTTTTACTCAAGGCTTTACTCAGACTTATGGCATCGACTATGCAGAGACTTTTTCTCCCGTCGGCTGTATCAACTCCATACGGGTTATTTTGTCTCTAACTCTCAACAATTCTTGAAAATTATGCCAACTGGACGTCAAGAATGCTTTCTTCTATGACGATCCGACCGAGTCTGTACTTATGGAGCAATCTCTATGTTATGTTGCTTAGAGAGACAATCGTGTATGCAGACTAAAGAAAACAATTTATGACCTCAAACAGAATCCTCCAGCATGATTTAAGAAGTTCAACCTGAAGATTCTAGCTGAGGGATTCTAGAGATGCACTATTGCCACTCAATTTTCTACAGGAGGACTACTCATTGATGCATTATTCTCGCAGTATATGTGGATGATATATTAGTAACAGGCAATGATATGAAAAGCATTGTAGACATCAAACGTCTTCAAACCCATTTTATCATAAAAAATATGGAGAAACTACGTTACTTTCTTGGGATTGAGTTTGCCTATGCACCTAGAAAGATAACACTGTCACAGAGAAAATATATCTTAGATCTTCTACATGCAACACACCTCTTGATATGCAAATCACAGAGTACTTCAATTAAACAGACACCAACATTCTGAGACATCAGTTCAGAATTGTTAGAGGATCCATAGACGGTTGATCGGGAAGCTCATTTATTTGACAGTGACTCGACCTAATATCTCATATGCAGTCAGTCTATTGAACTAATTCATGCATGAATCGAAGAGAGTACACTGAACGAGAGCTCTACGTGTTATGTCTTATGTTAAAGGAGTTTCAGACTAAGGTCTAATACTTAGAAAGAATAGTCACACAGAGATCATGGCTTATTCTAACTCACGATATCCTAGAGATCGTGGAGACAGAAAACCTACATCTGACTTCTGTACTTATGTTGGTGACAATCTTGTCACATGGCGAAACAAGAAACAAAATGTAGTGTCAATGTCTAGTGTTGAGGTAGAATATAGATCCATGGTCCAGACTGCTTGTGAGATGACATGAATCAAGTCACTCTTGGAGCAGCTTGAGTTTAATGTTAAACTACCGATGTCCATACAGTGTGATAACCAGACTACTATATTCATTGCAAACAATCCAACCTTTCATTAACGAACGAAGTACATTGAGGTTGATTGTCACTATGTAAGAGATCTGATGATGAAAGAAGTTATTTCTACACCTTACACTTAGGCTGCGTTTGGCAAAAGAACTCTCCGCTCTCAAAACACAAGAATCCTTACTGTAGCAGCTCCCGAACACAGCTCTTCAGAAGAGCGGCTTTCGCCCGCTCTCGGTTCCACGCTTTGGCAACAATAATGGGAGACGAGCGCTTCTTGCGGCGAGGCTGCAGGAGCTGGCGGGTTTGTTTTCAGAAGCTGATGGGAGCACAGAGCTGCAGTTGCGGGAGCGGAAATCGGAGCAACCAAACGCAACCTTAACCTTCAGGGCAGTTAACGAACATCTTCACCAAGGATCTTAGTGTTGGGATGTTCAAGTCTTTGTGTGACAAGCTGGACATGATTGATATGAATGCTCTAGCTTGAAGGAAAGTGTTAGAGATATAATACATGTGTGGTTAAGTCTTTATGGTTATATGGGTTATTGGATATCCGTTTATGTCTAAGGTATCTAGTCTCTCATATATATATGTACACACATAAGCAATAATAGATTCTCTCTTCTATTTTTCCTATTTCTGCCTCCAACATAATATAAGAGTGTGTCTACAATACCCACATAGGTACCAAAGAATTTGGTAAATACCAGAAATTTTTAATCTTGATCATTCATTCAAGCATATGGATAGTGGATTTGTAACTAAACATAAATGATCATAACTACCAATAGGTAGTAACACCTTTGTGAGAGAACACCATGTACCTTAGGATTTTCTATAATATAATTGGTGTTGCAAGTTCATGATAATTAAAAGTGGAAGTGTGAAATGGAAAGAGAAAGGCAAGAAGAAGAGACAAAGTTTAAAATTAGAATTTTTAAGATTAAAAAGTAGTTATGGGTGTAATATCAAACTTAGATAATATTAATTATTAATTTAAAATTAATAAAACAACACAAAATATGAGAAAAAAAACACCCCTACTTCATACCTCTCCTCACTTGAAGAAAATCTAATAAGTCTTCATTTAATATAATAGTAAGATAGTAAAATATAATGGGATTAAAATTATTACCGACAGAATAAGAAAGAAACTTAAAATGACGGAATATTGATAATTAACTTTTCACCTATTATGTAGGGGTAAAAACTAAATGAAATAAGTGGACCCCAGTGATGAGATAAATATGGTCATTGCTCAAAACAATGGGTCCCACATAGAATATTGAAATGGTTGTTATTAGAATATATGAGTCCCATATAATAGGATTAAGAATAAAATAAAAAAATTAAAATTTATAAACAATAAATAAACTCTTTATAAATATAATAAGTGAATCCCACATAATCAATTAATGGAATGCAAGTAATTGGTTTAAAGTATTAGTATAAATAGATTGACTGATTAAGGAAGAAGATTTCAAACAATGTAAGAAAAAAGAGAAATAAAAATAATCCAATTCAAATCCTATGTAATAGAATTAAATTGGTTGTTAGCAAATAAATGAAATTTTTAAAATTTTACATTATTGGTAATTACATTTTCACTTATTAAGTAAAGGTAAAAACTAAATGAAATAGGTAGATCCCACATAATGAGATAAATATGATTATAACTTGAATATATAGTCCACATATAACACTAAAATTTTATAGATTGAAATATGTAAGTCCTACATAGTGGGATAAAAATAGAATAAAAAACAAAAAGAGACATTAGTTTAAATAAAATTTATGAGTTCACAATAAAAATTATAATATTTAAGTAGAACTAAATAATAAAAGGAAAAACTTAATAAATTTGGAGAAAAAGAGTGGATTTTGAAATTTCAAAAATAATTAAGAAACCTTATGGGTCTCACATTATGGTAAAGAGATTAATAGTTTTCCAATTTTAAATGCATTGTTATTTGGAAAACTATGGTAGATTAATGGAATAATACACGGTTGCATAAAGGTAGGCTCCACTTAATGAGATTAAGAAAAAACCAAAAAATCTCAAAAAAAAGCGTGATAACATCAAAGGGAGATTTCCTTACTTCTCCTTGTTTTGAGGAAACACATCCTTACTTAGTATAAATATAAGATTAGAAAATGTAGTTAACCTTCTTCAACATTTGCTATAACTAATTTTCTCTGTTTTTATGTACAAGTTGTAAATTTTTTATCCATAACCATTTGAATTTCTTGGAAATAACTTTTGCTTAGTGAAATAATTTTTGTCTTGATCAATTGAAGTGCATTTAACAAGTTTTTCTTAAAACAAAATGTTATTCAACAATTAAATCCTAAGGATATAAATAAAGACAAGTCAAATGCAAGTCAGACACCTTCTAAACTTAGAAGATACGCATATTATGTGACCAGTTATGTTGTGTATTATTCACATTCCTATAAAAGAATATCAATTAAACACATGTTGATTTTATTAGGGATACCCTCAATGAAAAATCCCTAGCTTCACCCCTGACATGGGTAGTGTTTGTTTGGTGGATCCCATAGCTCCCACAGATCCCCAAGGTACTAGGAGTCCAAACAAACATCTATCATTGGAAGCACTCCCAAACGATTTTCCCAACACTTGTCATTGTAACTTATGAGTAAATGTTGGAGCTGACTTTCAACAGCTCCAGCTCAGTAAATGTTGGAGCATCCTACGAAGATGGACCCATATGCCCACAACTTTTTACCAATTCTACAAAATAATCAACCAAAAATTACTACATTTTAACCATAACAAACCATCTCCATCGGAAAAATATATGCATGTTTAATCACAAAAAATGAAGTTGATGCATATTTAAAACAGGAACAATCAGTAGATTCATCTATAAAAAGCAAAATAAGAATGATAACATACAAAAAAATAAAAAAGAATCAATAGAGAAATCAATCCTTACTAAATCAGTAAAAAAATTGCTACCCATGTGAAAAAACAAAAAGATTAGATTGTTGCCTATTCAAATCACTTGCTCATCTGTCACATTAAGGGTAAAACGGGCACCTTAATCACACCAATCAGCTATGAGGAGTTAGCTAGACAAACACAACTCCAAAATCATATGGGAGTTGTTATGTATTGGATTTCGTCAGATTTGCTACAGTCACAACTCCAAGCAGATTCACCAATTCAAGATCTGCCAAACAAATGCACTCATTGATTATTTGCTATTGTTGTATATTCCTAAGAAGACATTCATATCAATTTGTTTTGTATGAAAAGCTTTCTTTTGGGTATTGAGCCATAGGGGAGCAAATTGGGCTAGGTTGACCCACAGCCTGCCCAATCAGTCCACAAATATGAAGATTGGGTTGAAGAATGTGTAGGTTAAGTTAGAATTGAGTAGAAATTTTTAACCCAAAGTTATTTCACGTTGGATTTGGGTTAAGCCTAATCCAACCCAACACATTGACATAACCCAAGGATTTAGTCGATGAAGCTAGCCATGACCATTGTATATATGTTTGTGCAATTGTTTCACGTTTGATATTTTTAACCCAAAGTTATTTCACGTTGGATTTGGGTTAGCCCAGTTTTTTACTAATTTCAAAATATTGTTTGTGCAATTGTGCTAATAAATGTACTTCTTTATCAATTTATAACCAAATTTGGATGTTGTTGGAGATTATAATGGACAATAAGATTAATATTAGGTTAAGTATATACATAATTAGCCCAAAGGTGTTTGGATTGAATCAACCCAAACACAACTCAACCTATGATTGGGTTGGGTTACTTCAACCCACATGAGTTGTGGACCGGATTTAGATTAGAAGTTTATTTTGTGGGTTGAGTTGCATTTAGAAAAAATATCAAACAATTCATAAATATATGTGGCAAAAAAAAATTTTAATTATAATTTATATAGGTAATGTAGGTAGGATAAAGAGTATCCATACCCAATCTACGAAAACTATAGGTAATTTATTTACTTTAAATTACGACTAAAAAATATCCTATCAAAACATAATTAGATAATATTTTTGCCCACACCTATTAAAATAATAAAATGGATAATAAGTAGAGTAGCGTGTAAACGGTTACCATTGAGAGCCCTATAAGCTGTGAAGATAAATGTCTTGGCAAGGAGCAGAAAAGAAAATAGAAAATCACTACTTACAAGCTACATTAAGGGTGGCATGAAGTTACATAAGATGAAATGGATCATTTAATGCAGGAAAAAAAACACCTATATCAGGATATTGCATTGAGGCATGCTTGCAAGATGGATGATACAAGAACAAGAAAAAAAAAGGTTGAACAACATACATTATTCTCAGTCTTCACTTGGTCTAGTGATTGAAAAAAAGTCCCATAGGCATCCTGATCAATCAGGAGCTTTCTTAGCACATCAAGACTGCACACCATTCAAAATAGGGAGAAACAGAATCAGATAGAATCATGCATAGAAAACATAAATGTTTTGTAAATTATTAGTAAATGAGCTTCTCATTCAAAGAAGTCCACTAGTTACAATAAAATGTACATTTCAAGCAATAAACAGAAAAAATATATACAAAATTACAAATTAGTGTGATCCATCTTCCCTTGAAGGGAGCATATACTTTCATACTTAAAAGAGAATACATACATTATTTATGAATTCCCTAGCCCACAAAAATACGTCAACCGTCTTGACTCCCTAGTTTTCCCCATTCCCTATTTTCAGATACATTCCATGTGTAACAAAAAGAATATACAACAATGTTTTGCGAATGATATGAACCCCAATACACATGTCCTCAAAGAAACTTGTACTTCTTCAAGAATTGCATCACCTACCAAACTACACGGTTTGCAACCTCCCCACCACCAACAAAAAAGAAAGAAAAAAAACTACAACATGAAAAGGCTGGAAAGAAACACAAAAGGAGACTCAAATTCTCGAAAATAATGATTGATCCGAAGTCTAAAGCTAGAAAAACACTTCCATGTTGCAACAACTGTAGAAGCCAATATAAAACAAAATCAGAGACATCGAAAGTCCTGGATCTTTTTTTTTCCCAAGTAAAAGTAGGATGTCCGCAAAATGCTATTAAAACACATCCATCACAAAGCATTAAACCTACCAGAAAATATCATCCCCACAAGGCAGCACACAATGGATACTAGCCTGTCGTTCCAAATTACTGAGTAAAGAAAAGGTAAAAGGAAAAGGCACCAAGACAGCCAAACAGAGAAGAAACAAAAAAAAAAAAACAGATGTCATCTGACTCCATGCATATTTTTCAAACACTCATCACTTGCAGGGGAGTAAGTCCAATCTGTACTGCTCACCAAGCAAGCTGCTTTACCTTCCAGCTTCTTCACAACCTTCTTTTTTAAAATTGTTGCATGACAACATCAATGCAACCCTACTTGCGCCCCCTTGGCCCATTCCATGCCAAATTTCTGCAAGAAAATGATCGATCCTAAAACTGACTTATTTGTCTACTAAGACTGTCACACTATGGAATCAAACAAGGTCTCATTCTCTCTTCCCAGGAAAAAGATTGATTGACATCCTGCCGTCCTTGCAGAAGCAAAATGTTACATTGTCCATCACAAACACTTCTCTATAAAATTCAATGAGAAACCATACCTCTGAAAGCACTTGGAATAATATTCACCTCTCTGCAGCAAGTAGGGACATCACATCCCATCAAGTAACTTACCTTCATCCACTGCACTGTGAAACTAGTAAGATATAGCCCACTACAGGGACTTTATCGGTATTATTGCATTTTCTCATCAACAGTGTTGCATACTTGCATTGTTAATCAAAACAATATACGTATCTAATGTGCATGAAACTATAAAAGATCACAACTATTTATTTCACACTTCTCAGCAGAATAAGTGTCAATTATTTGGAAAAACAATTATTTGGAAATAAAGTAACCAATTGCAACTTTTAAGCTCAGTAGATGTAAAACGTGATATCAGATATCATGGAACCTTTTATCTTTTAAACGAGCAATTATTCCAGCTGCTTCTGCCGGTGAGGCCTGCCCACGTGATGGAGACTGTAGTCTATCTCTATTGTGCAAGCTGGCAGTCGTGTAACTACCAGGAGTGGAAGGATGTGAAGAACTAGGGGAAGAGCTCACTACCGACGGAGGATACCATGACTGTGTACGAATATCCTGCATGTTTGACTGGGGTTCCTGGTCCTGGTTGCCCCTGCACATAATTTTGTGTTAACACATTGAAAGGGAGAACTTCTTCAATGATCGAGAAAAAATTGTGCAGTTACATTTTTTATTATTAGACAACAGTACACCTTGAAAGCAGATAAGCAATGAATGGGCGACAACTATTTTTACTGATAACAAAGTTGAGGAAGTTTCTGGGAAAGGAGTCCATTTCACAGTTCACATAAAGATAATAAGTTAATGTTTCCATCAGCAAAAGAGCTGAATATACTATTAAGATAAAACTAGGATCTAATCTCTATTAGATGGAAAGAATTACATATTTATATCAAGTCAAAAAATACCCTACTAAATGGATATCCAATAACCCAATAACCCATGTAAACACAATAAACTATAACTCTAGCACTTCCCCTCAAACTGGAGCATCGACATCAAAAAGATCCAACTTAATACATAAAAACATGAATGAACCACTACTTAAACTCTTGGTAAAAATATCTACTAACTGCTCAGATGAATAAGTATACGGGGTAGAGATGACTCCTCTCAACACCATATCTAGCACATAGTGACAGTCAATCTCGATATATTTGGTCCACTCGTAAAAGGTAGGATTGCTGGCAATGAAAATAGTAACCTGATTGTCACAAAACATTGGCATTAGAGTATCAAGTGATAAGTCAAACTTAGAAAGGAGAGATTTAATCTACACCATCTCACATGCAATCTAGACCATAACTCTGTACTCTGCCTCTGCACTAGACCGTGACACTACATTCTGCTTCTTGCTTCTTGCTTCTCCATGTGACAAGGTTTCCTCCCACATATGTACAGAATCTAGAGGTAGACTTCCTATCTCCACGATCCCCTGCATAACCTAAGTCTGAGTATGCTACTACATTAACGTGACCATTCTTTTTATAGATCAGACTTCTGCCTGGAGAACCCTTAACATAGGAAAGGACCTGTCAGACTCCACCCCAGTGCACCTTCCTTGACTCGTGCATAAACTGACTCAGCAAGCTAACAGCATATGAAATGTCCGGTTGAGTAACTATGAGATAAATAAGCTTACCAATTAGCCTTCTACACTGACATGGATCATCCAACAACTCAAAACAGGTATCCCAAAGTGGTGGTGACTGCTCAATAAGGGTGCTCTCTGGTTTGCACCCCAACTGTCCTGTCTCCTGAAGTACATCATGAACATACTTCCTTTGAGATAACACTATTTTTCCATTTACATAGGCAAATTCAATAACAAGAAAGTACCTTAACTTCCCTAAATCCTTAATGGCAAAATGAGCAGCAAAAAATTCTTTCACTTCTTTGACATCTTCTTGGTCACTACCTACCACCAAAATGTCATCTACATAGACCATCAGTAACACACACTCCTGCTCAGATCTCCTGTAGAAAACTGAGATCCACAACGTATTCTTTGAATTTGCTTTCAACACTATTTGGTAGAATTTTTCAAACCAAGCTCTGAAACTCTGTTTTAGGCCGTAAATTGCCTTTTTGAGCTTACAGATTCTAGTCTCCCATTGAGCAACATACCCTAGAGGTTACTCCATAAGGACAGTCTCTGTGAGATCGTCATACAAGAAAACATTTTTGACATCAAACTAACATAACTCCCAGGAATTATTAATAGCCACAGAGAAGACAATCCTGATAGAATTGAGGCGAGCTACTGGAAAGAAGGTCAGATTATAGTAAATGCCATAAGTCTGAGTGAACTCCCTTGCAACCAATCTGGGTTTGTACCTATCAACTGTGCCATCTGCTTCGCATTTGATAGCGTAAATCCAACGACAGGTGACTAGATGGGCTCCCACAGGTCGGGTCACTAATTCTCAAGTGACACGGGTTGCTAAGGCAGCTACCTCTTCATTCATTGCCGCCTTCCACTGTGGAAGTAAAAGTGCATTCTGGTGATTCTTGGGAATAAACTTAGTGCAAAAAACAAAGATACGAAACTGTGAAAGTAAAGAATCATAGGTAACAAAATTGGAAAAGGGATGAACTGTAGAAAAGAAACTATCTTTTCTTAATGCAATCATGGTTCCAAACATCGATTTCGTATCGAACTTCGATTTGACAAAAATAGGAAACATGTCAGACATCGATGGACATGTCGGTGGAAATACGGTAAATTTATGGAAGTTCATGGAAATAATAAAAAAACTTCGAATTTTGCTTTCAATCTCTAGAATAAATTAAAATTCACAACAATCTACATTTAAGACTACTTAGATCAACTTTTTAAACATGTATCATAGTGAAATACACTATATGGACTTAATACAAATATTCTGAATCATAAATAATAGATAAAAATGCGTAAAAAATGTTTAAAAACAAAAATACTCATAAAAGTTACCTCATATATGCTTAATACCAGAAAGAATGTCTTAGTTCATCAATATTATGTTGTTGTTCAGCTATGTTGTGGGCACGATGAATTTATTGTCGAATTTGGAACTCCCTCCATAATACATAGTTGTTCCAAGACATATGGCTATAATATATTTAGTATTCCATAATATAATAATGATAATCTGATATTGGCAATTGAATCAGGAATCCTATTAGTGGATACTGTGCAATAAGTACTTGTTGAAGCTACTAAGGAAAGCAATCCTAACTTAAAGGATCTTGATAAGGTTGTTGCTCATATTCTGTTTGTAGTGATGCATAGTTGAAGATGGAGCTCATATCCCATTCACTTTGTTGACTTAAGATATAAGAAGATGAAGTTCTCGTCCATCCACTTCAGATTATGAACAATCTCCATAAGAACTGTAGTCATAAAGGTCTGTAGGATCATGGATACTCAAAGAATCAAATAACACTAATAAACTTCCCCTAGTATGACTACTCCAAGAATCTGAATCTTGTGCTGTGTCTTCACGAGGTTTTTTTTTATAATGATACGGCAAAGGATCAGCTCTTGATGGTTGTTGAGCTCCATAATGTCCATCTTGTGTGGTATGTGTGAATTCATCTTCTCTGAATGGACTAAACGACCTTTGACTTTCTCCTCGTAGGTCTCCAGTTTTAGGTTGAGTTGTATTTCCACTGTCACCACCTTCATCATCATCTGGTAGTTGTGAGGTATCATCTGTATCACTCGCACCACCTAAACCTGGAGTTCTACTACAAGAATGTTCTGATGAACTAATGTATTCTTCAACATTAATGTCCATTTCAGCAGCAATTCTTGAACTTGGTCGACCTTATTCTTCATCTAGCACTGGTTGTCCATTTTCTTGCAACCACTCTAGTATAGGATCCTCATCTTCGTCCTCATTGTATATATATGTCAAATCAATTGGGTCGAAGTGATCCTTATCTTCTCCATCTCTGATATGTTTTATTCTCAGTCACATGTTATAGTGTACAAACACAAGATCATTTAATCTTTGAGTTCCCAATCTATTTCTTCTTTTTGTATGGATAAGATTAAATGTACTCCAATTTCTTTCACATCCTGAAGCTGAGGCAGTTTGAGATAAAATCTTTATTACAATTTTTCTTAAATTTGGAACATCTGTTCCATTCAGTATCCACCATTCACTTGAAGTATGATATTAAATTATTAATGTATTACTCATATTATGATGTAATGTTATGATGTAATGTTATGAAATAAAATAAATAATATACAAATCCTTACTTGGAATCATCGAAGTACGGCCACGAATCGCTTGAGAATCTTCAAATCCGAACATTTGGTTTCTAAAGTATTTAATTTCATTCAATGTTTCTATTTGAATGTCCACATTTGGCACCAATTTCTTTATTACCAATCTCATAGAAGATAGTAAATCAATACGATTGCCGAGATCATGATCGTATTAGTACTGTGGATTCAGATAGTATACTACATTGATAAAAAAAAGTAATTAAATAACTAATTATAATGTAAATATAATTACGACAATGATAAATATATATTTACTTGTGAATTAAACATATACTTTAGTCCGCTCCTTTTATCAATTATCGATTGGAGAGCAATGTAATTTGTTGCAAATCGAGTAACGTCAAGCCGAATCAAGTCACCACCACAACACTCAGGTGACCTCATAAAGGCCAATAGGTAGGAGAAATTGTAAATAAAATTTGTTACAACCTTTGCTTTTCTAACAGTTTTCTCCACCAACTTTGTCCTACCAAAGTCCTTGAGTATCAAATCAATACAGTGAGCAGCACATGGTGTCCAATAGATATGATACTTAGACATAATTTTTTCACCGACTTTTTTGAAATTACTGCCATTATCGGTGACAATCTCAACCACATTTGACGGTCCCACTTGCTTAATGACTTCCATTATTTATTTATAGAGATATCTATGCTGATAACATCAGAAGCATCAATAACTTCAAAAAAATTGTACGGCCATCACAGTAGACCATGAAGTTGATAATTTGTTTCCTGGTAGTGCTTGTCCAACCATCACACATAATAATGATCCAATAGGTTGACCATTGTCGTTTCAAGCTATCAATGTAGCTTTCAAATTCCTCCTTTTCTGATTTAAGATACTTGTTCATTACATCATTATCAGTTAATGTTTTTACTCTCGTACCTTCTTTGACCGCTACAACAAGCATATGTTGTAGATACGGTCCTTTTGTAGTATTCGCTGGAATAGCATTAAAAACATGTATTTAACCACAGCTTGACCAACTTTTTCTCTAGCATTTCGAAACATGCCTTTGATATTCTTCTGCTTCGACTTTTCAATTCTACATGTTGCTAAATCTGGACTATCATACCTTTGACTATATATTCTGAACATTCCTGGAATGCCTTTACCCTTATCTTTTTGTACACTGCCACTGCCACTTCCACTTCCTCTAACAATTTCAGAACCATAGAATCTCTGAATTTGCTCTCTATACCATTCTTCATTTCTTGATTCCATTATAGCTCTCCTATACATGTCTCTCTCATTATGAGTTTAACAATCTAGAGGTTACACTGCATCATCATCTGAATCTGGTACAACAATGGACTAACGCTCTCCTTCATCAAACAGAATCTTCTTAAATCTTTCATCTCTATTCGTCCTATCACTTTTTTTGGATTTTGTGTCATTTAGTAACTCTCATCTGATAACGAACAACAGTTTGGCATAACTTACAACTACTGACATTACTGTATCCACCAACAAGATGTTGCTTTAATTTTGTAATACCACCACTCATCATTCTTTTTCCACAGTACTTGCATTATGTTTTCAGTCTCTCGTTGTTGACAGCATGACCATGCAACCATCCTGAATCATCAGATCTAGTAATTCTCTTCTCATTGTCACTTCCATTACTTTGAGATCTATTAGAATTCGACATTATAAAGACTGAAAATAAAAAATTACTCAAATATTAAAAATATGTTTCTTTATTTTTTAAATTTTCTATGATTTTTACAATTTTTTTTAGATATTTTAATTAATAATTTGTACATTTAATATTATTTTTTATTTTCTACAAAATTTCAAAAAATATCTTTATTTTTTCAACTTCTTACTATTTTCCTCATTTCTTTGCTTAAATTTGAAATATTTGAATGTTTTTCAAAATTTTCAATATTATCCAGATTTTTTTAATTATTTATAAAATATTATGAATTTCTATTTTCTTTTTAAGTTATAAATATTTTACTGATTTTTTATTTACTGATTTTTAATGATTTTATAGAATTTTTAAGTTGGATTTTACCATCACTAGTTTAGATTTATCATTTTTAAGTTAGATCTATCATGTTATTAACATTAAAATACAAAAAATAACATAAAAAAAATAAAATACAAAAACATAAAAATAAAACATGAAACCATATGGATATACAAAAGATGATGAATATAAAAGTAATCAGATAAATAAAGACAGATAAGTATAAAAGATGAATATAAAGACAGATAAATAAAACATAACTTTAAAAATAAAAACAGAAAAATAAAACTAATGTAAATCATAGTAATGCACAAATAAATAAAAACGCACGCACCCTTTCTTTTTCACGCACGCATCCTTTCTTTTCCTTTCTTTTCACGGGAAGCCTATCGTACGGAGCGGGAGAGCACGGGAGGCGACGTCGCGACAGATCCCGTAGAGGCACGGAGGGCACGAACGGGAGTCGACGGAGGGCTCGCACAGGCTGCGAAGGGCACAGGAGGCTATGGAGGAGGCACGGGAACAGGCGGAGGGCTACGAGAGGAGGCACGGGAACAGGCGGAGGGCTACGGAAGGAGGCACGGGAACAGGTGGAAGGCACGAGAACAGGCAGAGAGCTGCAGATCCCGCAGAGGCACGCGGAGGCGGGAACAAGCGGAGGAGGTTGGAGGCACAGGTTGCCGTTTCGTCCGTCCGTATCGATATTTGAAGGTAAGTGCCGGTTGACACGTGTTTTTACAGTGTCGAAATTTCCGTCTTTCTCTCGACACACACGATACGCACGACACATCATCGGCATACTCATGGACATACAGTAAACGGAGATATTCCTCCGTATATCGTTTCCCCTATTTGAGATTCCGACATGTGTCGACAAAATTTCGCCGACACGTCTCAATGTTACGAACACTGAATGCAATAGGCAAATGTAAGTCACTTGGAGATGGATCAGCATTAAAGGAAGGGTTGATTCTACCGTTAGTGGATTTGGTGGTCTCTGACGACGCTGATATACCTACAAGGGGGTGAATCAGCTGGTACAAAAGAGACAACAGTGGGTAAAAAAACAGACTCAACAATTGACTCCCTCTCAACACCAGAGTCACCATAGTATGTCAGGAACTCAAAGAAGGTGACATCTACAGACACAAGATATCTAACAGAGGGTGGATGGAAACAACGATATCTCCACTAAGTTCTGAAATATCCCACAAAGATACACTTAATTACCCTAAATGAGAGTTTATCTAGTCCAGGTGAGAGATCCTGAACAAAAGCTACACAACCAAAAACCCTAGGAGGTAAGGAAAACATATGGCCATCCTTATGAAGACGACGAAGGGGAATCTCACCTCCAAGAGGAGTAAAAGGCATCCTATTGATAAGTTAAGTGGCAATAAGAACTACATCAGATCACAAATATTTTGGTACCTTCATATGAAACATGATGGTACATGTGACACCAAGAAAGTGTCTGTATTTTCTTTCTGCCACCCCATTCTGCTAGGAAGTATGAGGATACAAGGTTTGATGTCAAATGCCTAGAGATGCATAATAAGATTTAACTTTATTCCATACAAATTCCAATGCATTATCAATACGCAAACATTTGAGAATAATGTCAAACTGATTTTTTATTTCAGAAACAAAGGTTTTGAGTACATCAAAAATCTGACTCCGATCTTTCAAAAGATATCCCAAGACACTCTTGAAAAATCATTAATAAAAGTAATGTAATACCAGTGACTCAAACAAACAGGACTCTGGAAAGACCCCAGATGTCACAATGTACTAACTCAAACAAAGTAGAACTAGATGCAACTGCTAAAAGGAAATACGATGGTGCTTTCCTAACTGACACGACTCATACTCAAACTGAGAAATAGTAACCTATAGTAAAACTTACTGAAATTTCCTGTGAGAGGGATGACCTAACCGGTAGTGCCACAGTGAAGACAACTCAGAAGTGGACGCGACAAAGGCTAACCTTTAAGGTATCACGTCACTGACCAGTAGGTACACACCATTGCCACGCTCACGGTCCAAACCAATCCTCCTCCTCGAACGTAAATCCTGAAAAATGCAGTGAAAAGGGAAAAAGATTACAAAACAATACAAATGTTTAGTGATGACACTAATAGAGAGCAGATTCACAGGAAAATCAGATAGATATAAGCATAGAATCAAACGTTGATTTCGTGTCGGGCTTCGGTCCGACAAAAATAGGAAACATGTCGGACATCGATGGAAATGTCGGTAGGAACGCGGTAAATTTACGGAAGTCCATGGAAATGGTAAAAAAACTTTGAATTTTGATTTGAAACTCTTGGATAAGCTAAAGTAAGTAATAATCTACATCTTATACTACTTAGATCAACTTCTACAATATATATCACATGAAAATACAGTAGATAAACCTAATAGAAACATCCCGAAGTATAAATAATACATAAAAATGCTTAATAATGTTTAAAAACAAAAAAATTCAAAAACGTTACCTTATATATGCTTAATACCATGAAGAATGCCTTGGTGGATCAAAATATTCTTCCTGTACATCAGCCATATTGTGTTCTCGATGAATTTGTTGTCGAATTTGAGACTCTCTCCAGAACACATAGTTGTTCCAAGACATATGATTATAATATGTCTGATATTCATTGATGAAGTAGTGGTATTGTAATATTAGCAGTTGTATTAAGAATCCTATTGGTGGATATTGATGAATTATATATACTGGTTGAGGCTGTCGAGAGATATAAGAATGACTTCGAGAACGTTCAGGTGGTTGCTCTTCATATTGTGTTGGAGGAGGTGCATAATGAAATAATAAATCCATATCCCATCCAGTTTGTTCACTTGGAGCATAAGAATATGTAGTTCTTGTCCAATCGCTTGGAGTACTATCGTCTGTTTGTCCAACAGAACCACCTCCATAAGAACTATAATTATAAGGATCTCTAGGATCATGAATACTCAAAGAGTCAAGTGAGTCTAACAAAGATCCTCTTGTATGACTGCTCCAAGAATCTTCATCTAGCTGTTGATCACGACGATCCCGTCGTCGATAATAAATTTCTGGCCAGCCTCCGTGATCCTCATTTTGTGTAGCATGTGTGAAGGCATCCTCTCCCGTAAATAGACTAAGTGGTCTTTGTGTCTCTCTCCGTTCTTGTGGCTCTTCTGTTGCAGATGGGGTTACATCTCTAATGCCATCATCATCGTCGTTTGGTGGTTGTGTGTCGTCATCATCATCTGTGCTATTGTCACCCCATAAGACTAGAGTATGTCTACGAGAGCGTCCGAATGAGCTCATGTATTCTTCTACATCAATGCCCATTTCACTAGAAATTCTAGAAGATGGTCTACCTTCTTCTTCATCTAAAACTGGTTCTCCATTTTCTTGTAACCATTGAAGTATAGGATCATCTTCTTCGTCCTCGTTATAAATATATGCAAGATCTATTGGGTCCATGTAATCTTTTTCTTCTCCCTCTTTAATATGTTTTATTCTTAACCGCATGTTATAATGCATAAATACCAAGTCATTCAACATTGCAGTGCCTAATCTGTTTCTTCTCTTTGTATGAATAAGGTTGAATGTACTCCAATTTCGATCACAACCAGATGCTGCTACTGTTTGAAATAAAACATTTACAACAATATTCCTTAGATTTGGAACATCTGTTCCATTTAACATCCACCATTCACCTGAAATATGATATTTATTTATTAACTATATTACGAAATAATATTATGAAATAAAAGAAATGATATTAAAAATATTACTTGGAGTCATTGTGTCACGAGAACGTATCGTATGAGACTCTCCAAATGACATAAGTTCATCTCGAAAGTACTTCATTTCATTGAGAGCTTGTACTTGGAAATTGACATTGGGCTCCAATTTTCTGATCACATCTTTAACAGATGCTAATAAATCAGTACGACTGCTAAATTAATAAAAAAGACTTATTTAGCAAATAATTTTGTAATAAATGAAATATAATGATGAAAATTATGAATGTTCATGTTAAAATACTTACCAGCTTCATGTAGAGGATGTAAAAGCATGTTAGACCATCTGTCATTTATAATTTTGAGATATGTCTTATATGATCTTTATGCCGCATCAGCAACATCATCCTTCATCAATCTCATTGCCTCATATAAGAAACCCATGGTATGCTTCTTATCACCATCTACCAATCGAAGGACATTTGAAACTGATGTCATAATATATACAACCTTTCGACAATTCTCTCAAAAATGTACATTATTTATAATTGAATTTACTCTCCTATTAATTAGACTTTCACTCTTGTGGTATTTGTACAGCTGTGGCGAATTGAACATATACTTCAGTCCATTTCTTTTATCAGTCATGCTTTGGAGAGGAATATAATTTGTTGCAAATCTGGTGACTCCTGGACGAATCAAATCACCACCACAACACTCAGGTGACCTCATTAAAGCTAGTAAAAAAGAATAGCTATAAATAATTTTTACAACCTTTGCATCTCTCACTGTCTTTTCCACCAAATTCGTCTTCTCAAAGTCCTTAAGTATTAAATCAATACAATGAGCTGCACATGGTGTCCAATATATGTCATACTTTCACATAATTCTGAAACCAGCCTTTTTAAAGTTACTTCCATTATCAGTCACAATCTACACCACATTTGCTACTCCCACTTGTTTAATGATTTCTTCGATTTGCTTGTATATGTACTTGTAATCTCTCATAACATCAAAAGCATCAATAGACTTCAAGAAAATTGTACGACCATCACAATAAACCATGAAGTTGATGATCTGTTTCCTTGTGGTACTTGTCCAACCATCAAATATGATAGTTACCCTATAAACTGGCCATTGCCATTTCAAACCGTTAATATAAATTTCTAATTCTTCCTTCTCTACTTTAAGGTACTTGTTCATTTTCTCATACTCAGTTGGTGCCTTTACTCCTGCACCTTCTTTTGCTGCAACATCAAGCATATGTTGCAGATAAGGTCCCTTTGCTGTTTTTGCAGGGACTGCTTTGAAGAATATATATTTTACTACAGCTTGACCGACTTTTTCTCTAACATTTTCAAACATGCATTTGATTGTTTTCTGTTTTGAGGTTTCTTTTCTAACTATAGCTGTATCTGGATTGTCGTATCTTTGACTATATGTTCTGAACATTCCAGTAATGCCTTTACCTTTATCCTTTTGTGTCATACCACTACCACTACCACTGCCACTTCCCTTGTATGTTCGAGTACTACCTGTCCTATGAAATCTTTCAATTTGCTCTCTATGCCATTCTTCATTTCTAGACTCTATTACTGATCTTCTAAACATTTTTCTTTCCTCTAAAGTGGTACAGTCTACATGATAAATCATATCATCATCTGAATCCGATATGGGAATAACACCAGAAGTATCTTCATTGAAGAAAATCTTGTTGAACCTTTCTTCTTTTCTCTTTTTGTCACTTTTCTTTGTTTTAGTTTCCTTTAATAGTTCTCTCATTTGAGCAGAAACTACAGATGGACACGATTTACACTTAACTACATTACTATATCCACCAGCAATGTGTTGTTTTAATCTTTGTTATTCCTCCACTCTTCATTTACTTGTCACAATATTTACATTGTGTTTTTTGTCTATCATTATCAATAGGATATCCATGCAACTAACTTAGATCCTCTGATTTAGCTGCCCTAATATCACTACGACCTCCACTACTTTCAGATCTTGAGGAATTTGACATTATGAAGGCTGAAAACAAATGATAGTTGTCATTAACTTAATGAAATAATGTATTTAAATATTTTCTGTTTTTTTTACATGTTACAGTGGTTTCTACAATTATTCCTGATTTTTTTCCATATTTTCTTGATTTGTTAATTAATTATGAAATATTCTGATTTTTAAAATAATTATAAAGAATTACTAATTAATATAATTATATATCAAATTATTAACATTAAGATTCAAAATAATAAAATAAACTTGAAAAAAACTTTAAATCTATACAATATTATGGTAGAACTAACTAAAATCTAAATTTATACTTTATATCTAAGATTGCATGTGAACTTAAAAAAAGGAATTTAAATGAGAGTTGTTTTAAACAATACAATCTTGTTGTTGTAGTATAACATAAAATTGGTACAAGAATACTAAAGTAGTAATATTAAGTATGGGATAAGTATTAATTAAAGATAATAAAACTAAATTAACAAATGAAATTACAAAAGTCTTCTAAATTACAAATCACGCAAAAAGTCATAAATTACATGCAAAAATCTAAGATCTAACAAATTGAAATACACCAAGTATAATTATTCCTAATTTTTACAATCATTCTTCATGTTTTTTAAATTTTCCTGATTTTTAAATAAATTATGAAATATTCTTATTTTTTAAAAAAATTATAAAAATTTACTGATTTTATAGAATCATTATGTTAGATCTATTATTTATGTAATGAATTGAAATATTATTAGGTTAAATCTTTATTTTTTTAATTACTTACAAAATAAATATGAGAATTTCATACATAAAAGAAAAGATTTACGTCAAGACAAAGGCTATAAAAAAGGGAGAAATTGATGGTTATTGTTAATGCTTCATATATATTTTTAACTTATTGAAACTTTAAAGACAGTAAAACTACTTTTGCAAGAAAGGACTTTAAAAAAAAAACTAGACGGTAAGAGATTTTTTTTGAAATTTTTATTATAAACTACCTTATCTTTTAAACCACATTCTCTTTTACAAAAGAGAAAAATAAGACATTAGACACAAACTTTAAAACAAAACATAAAGGGTTAAGACAACACAAGTTAAAATAATAATAATAATAATAATAATGCTGTCCAATCTTTTTTTAATAAAAAAATGCATAACCTATTACTTTTATCATAAAGGTTAACCCATTGTTTTTATAATAAGATTTGATTTATCAAATTACAAAAGTCTACTCGAAGTTGATGATTTATCAAAAAAGTCTACCCATTGATTTATAAAATTACAAAATACACTGAGTCGTGTTTCCTACTCGATGGCGTGTTGCGGAAAAGGGGGTGACGAAGGGACGACGAACCTGGGGTGACGAAGGGACGACGAATCTGGTTGGAGATCGAAGCAAACGACGACGGAGGGCGACGGACGACGAACGTGAAAACCAGAGAAGGGCGGCACTGGACTGGCGGATGACGACGACGACGATGGCGATCGGAGCAAACGACGACGACAGACTGGTGGAAGACGTTAGACTGGCGGACGACGAACGACGCTGGAGGACTCTTACGGCAGGACATGGTTGGACAACGCAGATGGCTGAATAGCAGATGATGGGCCGTCGGCAGAGATGAGTGGTCGACGTAAGGGTAGACGGCTTACAAGGGAAAGGGGAAAGCACAGGTGATGAGGTAACGAAGGAAATCCGTTCGTTTTAAAGGCAAAGCAGAGGATCATTGGTTGTGGGGAAGGTGCGTCGTCAGTGTCGACTTGTGGGGAAGGTACGTCGCCTGTGTGACTGTGTCGAGCTATGTAGTGTGTAAAAAAGCCAAACATCCACGGACACCCACCGATATTGTCGATATGCATCGAAATATCCACCGAAATCAAATATGTCGCGACATACCTATGTATTTCGTTTCCTTATTTTCATGAACTGATCCGTGTTGGCGATATTACCGATACGTGTCGGCGAAATATCTCCAACACGGATCGACATTTGATTCCTTGCATATAAGACACTATCAAAGGAAATCTGGGAAATCTAGGAAGAGGCTGGTACAACCGCTTTGCCAGATACTGAACAAGACTTACCATCAACAATAATCACAGACTTAATTATTCAGGAGGAGTTCCTGGAAACCAAGAGAGCACTAGTACGTGTGGAAGTAGAGTAAGAGACAGTGGCAATGGAATCAATGACCTGTAGCTGTAAGAATCTGTCATAATCAACCTGTAAAATAGTGATTATCAACTCTCCATTGGTGGACTGAGCTGATGGTGACTCTATAGTAACATTTGCAGATGAAGAAAAAGAAGGCCATCCATGTAAATATCAGCATCTCTTAATATGATGTCCTGCCTTACCACAATGAGTACATTGAGACCGTCCTCCAATCTTTGAACAACCACGACTATGAGTACTACCATGTCCTCTCCCCCGTGTGCCACCATAGTAGACTGATCGGAGACTGAAACTGAAGCAGCTGTGGAGATGCGTAAAACTCTAACAAAAATAGACTGCAAGTCTGGGACACTGTCTGCCCCCAGAATTTGTCCCTTGATCTGAGAGTTAAGGTCGAGAGACAAACAGAAAAGGTAAATAGCCACTGCGAGCTTCTCCCGATACTGTCTCGTCTGTGTAATGTTGATCGTCAGGAGCTAATGAATCTCAAACTCATCTAATAAAGATCGCAGCAAGGCAAAGTGATCTGGAACAGAACGATCCCTTTGATGAAGAGTAAACAACTGCTCGTATAACTCAAACACCCAAGATATGTTCTTCTCATGACCATAGGTGAGACGAAGAGTGTCCCAAATCTTCTTAACCAGCCTCAACATCATGACTCCTCTAGCCACAAAAGGTTCCATACTATTTACCATCCAAAACACGACAACGGCATCATCAACAAACCAATCTTCATATGAGAAGTCTTTACTGTCTAAGAAAAATCTGATGAGGTGACCAAGTTTGCGATGTGTAATGATAAAAATCTCGAAACTTCGTGCCCATAATAAATAATTCTTACCATTTAATTTCTCAGATGTACCACTAAAGTTCTTTACTAAGGTTTCACGTAAGGCCATAATAATAGGAATATGTAAGGTCTAAAATTCCAAAAAAATAGAAGAGAAACGACCTAGTTTGATAAACAACGGTGAACAATGCTCTACAACTGCCTTCCAGGAAGACAACCACATAGTCCAAAGGTTCAACCACTGGTGGATATCACCTATCCATCAACAAACAACGACAAATAGCAGTGGAAAACCCTAGCACACGACTAGATTGAAGAACCAGAGATGAGACAAGGCTGAACAGCCCACACCGACGGGATTAAAGGCTCGTCGGAACCCTAGGAACCACCACCGATGGCGGCAAGGAAGGGAGAAGTCGCCAGTGGGTCCTCCTGGTGCAACCGGAGTGGAGAGGAGAGGCGCCTGGGTGAGGTGGTGGCGCCGGTAGGAGCAGACGACGGCAGCGGTGGCGACAGGCAACGACTACAGCAACAGGCAATGGCGACGGCCCTAGCGATAGGCAACGGCCCTAGCGATAGGCGACGACAACGGTGGGTGAAGGTGACAGCAGGAAAAGGAGGGTTAAGGTAGAAACCTGTGCTCTGGTACCATGTTAAAGATAAAAATAGAATCTTATCTCTATTTGATGGAGAGAATTACATATTTACATCAAGTTAAAGAACACCCCACTAAACGGATATCCAATAACCCGATAACCCATGTAAACATAATAAGCTATAACTATAACATATACGATAACAGATAATACTAACTAGATGGTGAGATGAAAGAGATCAGCTCAAACCATAAGTCAAAGAATCAAGAATCATGATTCCACCAACCCTAAGAGAAATGTGTATCAGGACTTGCAACAGCAAATTACTTTTCTGCATTTGACAGACTCACAGGCAATCATGAAAAAAGGAAGAAAACCAAATGTCAATGACAACACAAAAGCAACAAACTTCCTTAAGCCTCTAAAGGAACTCCATTAAAAAACAGGCTCAGTCCACTAGCTCCCTAATTCATATGCCTCCTGACCATCCATGCATTTTGAATGTCTTATCCAGGATACTGAGTCACAAGCAATCTAAGACATTGAGACCACAACACAAGAATATCTACTTATTTTTCTCTAGTGAACGGTGCACCCCAGGAAATAGCATGGGGAAACAAGTTTCACAACTTCGACTCCATGGGGCCTGTTTATGTCAAAAAAATCAAAAGAAAACAAAATATAGAGTCAAAAGGAAAAGAATCGAATCAATTTGACTCCAGTAAAAATGTATGTACAAATGTGGAAAGCAAGAGAAAATATTTTCCCGGCAAGTTCTACCTTTATTGGTAGGAAAGGAAAGAAGAGATTTTAAGTTTATATTGAAAACCAAAGAAATTTATTTTTACAGAAAATGTACATAAATATCATGATTTTGAACACACATTTTGGTGAAAGGAAAAAAAAATTTCCATAGAAGACACCAGATTACTTTTCAACGAAGGAGAGGATTCTGAAAATGACAGTAGAGTTGTACTGAAAGGATTGAACAGTGAGTTCTCATGTTAAGTGTCATTTAGAACCCTCTTTTGTTTAAGTTGTTATTGAAGGCTCTAAACCTAAGGAGCTCATTATTCTAACTCCAAAAAAAAGATGCATGGCAAGACAGACATGTTGCTGACATGCTAGCAATATAAAAATGAATAATCAAACATACCCCACGAAGATATTTGGAAATTTCCAATACATGCTGAATCTTTTGTAGTCGGCACCGGCACTGCATAAGTTAGTCTTATCATTCATTCAGAATTATAATAAAAAATTAAAAAATAAAAATTTGACAATTCAATTTTACTAAAGAGCAATATTCTATAAACTTCCATGGCTCTACTATTGCAACAGATATTGAATATGTTCAAAAATACGACAATATAGCAACTTATTCAGTACATCATATCTGTGAAAAACAACTTGTTCAGTAGATAAAGCCAATTAAAGAAAAGAAACAGAAACAACAAACTGAGAAGACAAAATACTTATGCGACTAAAATGAAATTAACAGTATTGCTTGACATAAACTTATGCTATAGTAGTGCTGATACAATGCAGAGATAGTATACAACATCCTCATTCTTTTTATGTAAAAAAGTTCCAAAAGACAATCAAGTGGGCTAAAACCGCACTACCAACTTATCCAATTCAACAGGATGATGTCAATTGACAAAAAAAAAAACAATGTCCTCACAAATAAAACGAACGATAGCCAAAACCTTCTTCCAAAGATACTCAAACTATAACTCATGTGGAAAGGATTCAACACCAATTAAGCCATTCCATCACAATCAATCACCCAAAACACATCCCGAACCTTCCCAATTCAATCAAAAGCCACAACCATTGCCTGAAGCAAAGCTTCCAAATACCCAAACCGGAATCTCCCCCGAAAAAACCAAGCACACAGAAATCTCAATCAACGTGAGATGGCAAGGTTTTCATTTGAGGGAGAGGATTGGAGGCTTACTGAGTCCCAAATCTTGCTTCTTACCCACAATCGATGATCACCGAACTCAGGTGGCCTACTCTTCTGGGGGAGGGATCGTTTTTTAAGTAACTGATGATGATCGTTTTTGAAGTAAATGATGATGATGAGATGATCGTGGTCGATAAGATTTTCAATGTAGCCAACAAAGGGCGAGGTAGAAGGGGATGTCCAGAGGGTAGCAGGTGTAGTTGCTAACGAACACCAACGGGAGGACGTCCAGCAAGTGATGGTTGTGGCACCATCAGTGGGAGAGAACCTATCGACGTAGTCGACTAGAGTGGAGGGAGGGGAGGATGTCCAACTAATGGCAACAAAAAAGACTGTAGGTGACCGTAACTCATAGCCACAATGGTAGGCGGCAAAGGATGATAAGGAAAATGGGTCGGGTGGCTGTAGAAGAGGTGTTACGGTCGTAGGACACAGACGGCATTTCTTTGTTGTAGGGTCATCACTTGTTATCCCTTCTTCAATTGAAATAAAATTAGTGAAGTATGAATATTATAATGACTTGTTAAGAGTTTACAATTTGATCTTCACAGTAGTCCTACTATATTTTCAAGTAAATGAGACCTTAATAGTTATTACATGTTAGACAACTAAAGTGATGTGAATCTAAAACTACATTGGCAAAAAACTTTAGGTTGGATAAAACAATTAAGAAGTTAGAATAAAAGGCTTTTGTAAAAGATTCCTTGAATATTATGTTTAATAAAAAATAAATATCTTAAGTTGTCACAACAGATCCACCTGAAGGATGAAGGTTTGTTTGGGATTTCTAAACCTTGTCAATGGAGGCATGCTTTAAGTTTTGGGCATATGAAACATGTTAACTAAAAACAGATATGAAACTTTTTATGATAGTGTTTAAAAAGTGGTTTGTTATTATAAAATAATATGATCGAAGCATATTGACAAGAGGCATAGTTCTTCTAAATGCCTTCTAATTTACGTCGAATATCTGTCTGTGCTCATGACTGTCTAGTTGCTATAACAATTGCAACAGCAAGTTGCAACATCAAGAGGTGCTTCTTCAACGTTGCCCTGTTGAACACTACAGTCGGGATTACCAATAAACATTGACATTTCCATTAACTTTTTATATGAGTTGATTTCCATATGGGTGTCTAAAAGAATATTGATTCCAGCCCAAACACTAATCCTAGAAAGCCATGTTCGCATCAACGTCACCACCGCCACCATCGGAAAAGAAGGAACGATCGCTCGCCACCATCAATCTTGCATGCACTCCTAGTCCACTACCAATCTCGTACACCCTCCCCACCGCTTGTTGTGGATCATCAGGGTGGTCAATAGGAAGGTTGGGATAAGGAGATCAACGGGAGGAGGACAAAAGAGATGGAGAGGAAGAGAGTAAAGGTAGAGAGGGTGGAGGATGAAGAAGAAATGGAGGACAAAAGGAGGAACAGGGCAAAGGATAAAGGGAAGAGGAGGGAATAGAGAGAGAAAGAGGGACGTGGTAGTATAGGTTGTGATGATTTCAGATGCATATTTTCAGTATTTCTTCAAGATGTAGAACTCGTACCACTGGCACAAGTCTAATGACGTCAAAACTATGAATAAGTGTAGAGATTATAACTAAAGAAAAACATGAGAACCAAAATAGACTTGTTCTTTGGTTCTGTTCTTCTCCAAAGAGGAATTGAATAAATATTAAGGACACAACATTCAAATTTGTTTAATTTATATCATCAACATATTAAAGATTGAGGAGAGTTGATCAATTAATTCTAATATCGATAGACATACGGGCCCACCACGGTCCTGGCCGGTCGATCCTAGCAATAGACCGAACCGAGCCAGTCCCGCCGTAGGCCTACGTGCCAGCCCGCGAAGTCCCGTATAGTAGGCCCATTTTAGCCCGTAAAGTAGACTAGACTGGGTCAACCTGGGTTGGCTCGGAAATTAAAACAAAAAAAACAAAAGGGTTGGGCCGCCCATCCGGCCCAAAAAAAATTTTAAAAAAAATACAAAAGGGTCGGGCCACCTGCCCAACCTAAAAAAAAAACAAAAGGGTCGAGCCACCTGCCCGGCCTAGAAAAAATTTTAAAAAAACAAAACAAAACAGAAAACAAAATGCTCGGGCCACCTGCCTGGCCCAGAAAAATTTAAAAAAAACAAAACAAAAGGGTCGAAATGCTTGCCTGGCGTTGTAAAAAAAAATGGGATAGAAGTGGAACGTTGCAGCCATTTTTTGGGACAATTGGACCGTTGCAAGTTGCAACGGTCCTTAACACCTTTTTTTTTTTCTTTACATGAAATTCTTCAAATTTTTAACTACAAATACACTCCAATTCCATTCATTTTTCTTCACAACTCAATCTTCACTTCTCTTCTCCACTACAACTCATATTCTCTACCACTTTCTCCTAACTTAAACTTTTCAAGTGAGGATTTTGCTGTTTGGCTTTGGATTCCGCCGCGTCTGTTACTCTCCAGTCTCCACGCTACACCAACTAAAGGCCACCAACTTCATCAATGGTAGAGCCAACCTCCTCCTCTAATGCAGATCCATCTCCTAGTGACCTGCACTTGCCTATTGCATTGAGAAAAGGTAGTCGTTCCTCCACTGCTCATCCCATTTCTAATTTTGTTACCTATGATTCTTTACATCCACAGTTCTGTGCGTTTGCCTTGTCTCTTTGTACTGAATCTATTCCCAGGAATTACCAAGAAGCATTTTTACTTCCACAATAGAAGGCAGCAATGGATGAGGAGGTAGCTGCCACGGCAGCCCATGGTACTTGGGAATTAGTGACCGACCTGTGGGAGCTCATATAGTCACCTGTCGGTGGGTCTACACTGTCAAATACAAAGCAGATGACACTATTGATCGGTACAAAGCCAGACTAGTTGCCAGAAGATTCACTCAGACCTATGGCATTACCTATGATTAGACATTCTCTCCAGTAGTTCGACTTAACTCCATCAGAATTGTTCTCTCAGTGGCCATCAATAATTATTGGGAGTTATGCCAACTTGACGTAAAAAATGCTTTTCTATATAGAGATCTCACAGAGGCTATGCTTATGAAGTAACCTCTAAGGTATGTTGCTCAGGAAAAGAACAGAGTTTGCAAACTAAAAAAGGCGATTTATGGTCTCAAACAAAGTCCCAGAGCATGGTTCAACAAATTCTACCAAGTAGTATTGAAAGCAGGATTCCAAGAATGTATTGTGGATCATTCAGTTTTCCACAGAAGATCTGAGTAGGAGTGTGTGATTCTGATGGTTTATGTAGATGATATTTTGGTGACAGGTAGTAACCAAAGAGGTATTAAGGAAGTAAAAGATTTTCTTGCTGCTCATTTTACCATTAAGGATTTGGGGAAACCAAGGTACTTTCTTGGTATTGAGTTCGCTTATGCAGATGGGAAAATAGTGTTATCTCAAAGAAAGTATGTTCTTGATCTACTCCAAAAGACAGGATAATTGGAGTGCAAACCAAAAAACACTCCTATTGAGCAGTCACCCCCACTTTGGAATACTGGCTCTAAGTTATTGGATGATCCAGGCCAATATCGGAGACTAATTGGCAAGCTTATTTATTTGACAGTTACTCGGCCTAACATTTCATATGTTGTTAGCTTGCTGAGTCAGTTTATGCATGAGCCAATGAAGGTGCACTGGAGTGGAGCTTTACGGGTCCTTTCCTATGTTAAGGGCTCTCCAGGTAGAGGTTTAATCTATAAAAAGAATGACCATGTCAATGTGGTAGCATACTCAGACTCAGGCTAAGCAAGAGATCGTGGAGATAAGAAATCCACCTCAGGATTCTATACCCATGTAGGAAGTAACCTTATTACGTGGATAAGCAAGAAGCAGAACGTTGTGTCTCGTTCTAGTGCAGAGGCAGAGTACAAAGCAATGGCACAGACTGCATGTGAGATGATGTGGATTAAATCTCTTCTTTCTGAGATTGGCTCACCTCCTGATGCCCCAATGTCAATGTTTTGTGATAATCAAGCTGCCATCTTCATTGCCAACAATCCTACCTTCCACGAGCGAACCAAACACATCAAGGTTAACTATTACTATGTCTACACCACATACTTATTCGTCTGAGCAGCTAGCAGATATCTTCACCAAGGCTTTAAGTTATGGGTCATTCATGTCTTTATGTACGAAACTGGGTCTGTTTGATGTCTATGCTCCAGCTTAAGGGGGAGTTTTAAAGTTATAGCTTTATGTCCTTTTTGGTTTATTAGGTAATTGAATATCTGTTTAGTTGGGTATCCTATAAATATGTAAGTTATTCTATCAAATGAAGGAATCTCTCTGTTTATTCC
Organism: Posidonia australis; assembly: GCA_024699735.1. Classification (NCBI taxonomy): domain Eukaryota; kingdom Viridiplantae; phylum Streptophyta; class Magnoliopsida; order Alismatales; family Posidoniaceae; genus Posidonia; species Posidonia australis. The sequence goes on from JAMKQA010012866.1 coordinate 42,646, forward strand.
TAATTTCAACATAAGATACTCAATTACAAATTCAAATAAAAGATATAACTAACTCCACAACTAAATAGAAAGACAAAATATCTAATACAAAATATATAATTAATCCTACAACTAAATAGCAAGACAAAATAACGTGTTATCTAGATACTATCAAACTAATTATCTCGATACTATCCTTAGCCAAACAGGACTGATATCGTGCTTATGGTTCCAAACATCGATTTCGTGTCGGATTTCGGTCCGACAAAAATAAAAAATGTGTTAGACATCGATAGAAATGTCGGTGGAAACACAGTAAATTTACGAAAGTTCATGGAATTGATCAAAAAACTTCAAATTTTGCTTTAAAACTCTAAAATAAGTTAAAGTAAACAATAATCTACATTTAAGACTATTTAGATCAACTTTCTAAACATGTATCATATTGAAATACACTATATAAACTTAATACAAATATTTTAAAGCATAAATAATACGTAAAAATACTTAATAAATGTTTAAAAACAAAAGTACTCATAAAATTTACCTCATATATGCTTAATACTAGAAAAAATGTCTTAGTTTATCAATATTATCTTATTCTTCAACTATGTTGTGGTCACGATGAATTTACTATCGAATTTGACTCTCTCCATATTACATACTTGTTCTAAGATATATAACTATAATATATTTGGTATTTCATAATATAATGGTGATAATCTGACAATGACAGTCAAATCAGGAATCCTATTAATGGATACTGTGCAATAAATACTTGTTGAGGCTGCTGGGAAAAGTAATGTTGACTTGGAGGACCTTAACAAGGTTGTCACTCATATTCTATTTATGGTGGTGCATAGTTGCACATGGAGCTCATATCTCGTTCACTCTGTTGGTTTGAGATATAAGAAGATGATGTTCTTGATCATTCACTTTCAAAAGTATAATCTGATTATCCATAAAAATGATTCCTATAAGAACTGTAGCCATAAGAGTGTAGAATTATAGATATTCAAAGAATCAAGTAACCCTAATAAACTTTCCCTAGTATGACTACTCCAAGAATCTGAATCCTTTGTTATGTCTTCACGAGGTTTTCTTTTATAATGATACGATAAAGGATTAGGTCTTGATGGTTGTCGAACTCCATAATATTCATCTTGCATGACATATGCGAATTCATCTTCTGACTAAGTGATCTTTGACTTTCTCCTTATAGGTCTTCAGTTCCAAAAACTGTATATCCACTATCACCGCCTTCATCATCATCTGGTGGTTGTAAGGAATCATCTGTATCACTGTCACCACCTAAGCCTGGAGTTTCATTACGAGAATGCTTATATGAACTAATGTATTCCTCGACATCAATACTCATTTCAGTAGCAATTCTTGAACTTGGTCTACCTTATTCTTCATCTAGTACTAATTGTCCATTATCTTGCAACCACTCAAGTATCCTCATCTTCATCCTCATTGTATATATATGCCAAATCAATTGGATTAAAGTGGTCCTTATCTTCTCTTTCTTTAATATATTTCATTCTCAACCTCATATTATAGTACACAAACACAATATCATTTAATCATTGAGTTCCCAATCTATTTCTTCTTTTTATAGGAATAAGATTAAATATAATTCAATTTCGTTCACAACCTAAAGCTGAGGCAATTTGAGATAAAATCTTTATTACAATTTTTCTCAAATTTCGAGCATCCGATCCAATTAGCATCCACCATTCACCAGAAATATTATATTAAATTATTAGTTTATTACCCATATTATGATGTAAATATGTAATATTATGATGTAAATAGAATAAATAATATACAAATCCTTACTTAAAGTCATCAAAGTACGACCACGAATGGCTTGAGGATCTCCAAATCCGAATATTTGGTTCCTAAAGTATTTAATTTCATTCAACACTTCTATTTGAATGGCCACATTTTGCTCCAATTTCTTTATCATCAATATCATGAAAGATAATAAATCTGTACGATTCTCATGATCGTATTGAAACTGCAGGTTCAAATAGTATGCTACATTGATAAAGAAAAGTAATTAAGCAACCAGTTATAATGTAAATATAATTATGAGTTATGACTAATATGAATCTATATATCAAACTACTTATCAACTTCATGCAAAAGGTAAAGAAACATGTTGGACCATATTTCTTCAATAATCTTCAAGAACCCTTTTGAACTTTTATATGCTGCATTTTTTATCAACTTCATTACTTCATGTAAAAAACCCATTATAGGTTTTTTTTATCGCCATCTACCAAGCGAAAGATCTTTGAAACCAACTCCATCATACTCACTACCTTTCGAGTATCTTTCCAAAAAGATTGACTATTAATTATAAAGTTTATTTTCCTACTAATTGGAGTATCACTCTCATGATATTTATACCAAATTTGTGAATTAAACATGTATTTTAGTCCGTTCCTTTTATCAATCATTGATCGAAAAGCAATGTAATTTGTTGCAAACCGAATAACTCCAGACTGAATCACGTCACCGCTACAACACTCGGGTGACCTCATTAAAGCCAATAAGTATGAGTGATTATAAATAAAATTTGTTACAACATTTGTTTCTCTAATAATCTTCTCCACCAGCTTTGTCCTATCAAAGTTATTGAATACAGTAAGCAGCACATAGCGTCCAATAGATAGGATACTTGAACATTATTTTTTCACAAGCTTTTTTGTAATTACAGCCATTATTGATGACAATCTAAATTACATTTGACGGTCTCACATACTTAATGATTTCCATTATTTACTTATAGTGATATCCATGATCTTTGATAACATCAGAAGCATTAAATAACTTTAAAAAAATTATACGACCATCACAATAGACCATGAAGTTGATAATCTGTTTCCTAATAGTACTTGTCCAACCATTACACATAATAGTGATCCCATAAGTTGATCATTATCGTTTCAAGCTATCAATGTAACTTTCTAATTCTTCCTTTTCTTATTTAAGATACATATTCATTATATCATAATCAGTTAGTGCTTTTATTCTCTTACCTTCTGTGACAGCTACATCAAGCATATGTTGTAGATACGGTCCCTTTGTAGTATTTACTGGAATAGCATTGAAAAACATGTATTTGGTCATAGCATCACTTGCATTTTTAAACAAGCCTTAGATAGTCTTTTGCTTCGACTTTTCAGTTCTACATGTTGCTAAATCTAGATTGTCATCCCTATAACTATATGTTTTAAACATTCCTGTAATATCTACATCCTTATCTTTCTGTGTCCTACCATTGCCACTTCTACTTCCCCTAACACTTTCAGAACGATGGAATCTCTGAATTTGTTCTCTTACCATTCTTCATTTCTTCACTACATTACAGTACTCCTGTACATGTCTCTCTCATCTTAAGTTTGACAATTTGAAGGATACACTATATCATATTCTGAATCTGGTACAACAATGGCTCACGTTCTCCTTTATCAGACAGAATCCTCTTACATCTTCCATCTCTTTTTATCCTATCACTTTTCTTAGATTTTATACCTTTTAGTAACTCTCTCATCTGATCACGAACGACTGTTGGATATGATTTACACTTGCTGACATTGTTGTATCCACCAACAAGATGTTGCTTCAATCTTGTAATACCCTCACTCATCATTTTCATCCCACAGTACTTACATTTAATTTTCTGTCCGTCATTGTTGACAACATATCATACAACCATCCGAGATCATATCTGGCAAATCTCTCCTCGTTACTCCTTTCATCATGTTGAGAACCATCAAAACTCAACATTATAAAGACTAAAGACAAAAAGTTAAATGAGTTTAATTATATGAAAAAAGATACTTGTGCATTTAAAATATGTTTCCTAAATTTTTAAAATTTCTTTATTTTTACAATTTTTTGAGATATTTTATTTAATAAGTTATAAATTTAATATAATTTCTGATTTTCTGTAAAATTTCGAAATATTTCTGATTTTTACCTTTATTAGGTAATTTAGCTCCGATTTATTGATTTTCAGATTTTTTACCTATATTAGGTTAAAATATGTTTTTCTGTTTTTTTTAATCCTTATTTATCAAAATATGTTACTGATAAATACAAATAAAAATAAAAATAAAAATATTATATACAAAAATCAAAGATCTATGTATTTTTATGGTAGATCTAATTGATAACTGAAGCAAAACAAAAAAAAGCTCCTTATTTGCTGTAAAATCAAATAAATAAGCAAAATCTTGAAAAACCCATGAATAAACCATAAAAAACCATGAAGATGAGTAGAGATCTATTTACCGATGAAGAATCCATGAAAAACCCTTGAAAATTCATGAAAAAAGGGAGGAAATCCATACCTTTAGAGTATCCTTGAAGAATCCTCCCAAAAACCCCTGAAGAACGTAAGAAGAGAAGGAAGCAGCAGTTGATTCTATCGTGGAAGAAAACAACAACATCTAGGAAAATCACCTGTGTCAACACCAATTATTAGGCGTGTCAACGACGCACGTTGGAACAGTACAAAAAACTCAATATGTCGAACGACACAAGTCGACACGACACCAACATGGACCCAAAACACAGTAAATAAGGAAATACCTCAAGATGTCATATCCCCATTTTAAGATTCCGACACGTGTCAACGAAATGTTCGCCGACACGTGTCGATGAAGGACCGATGTTTGGTTCCATGATCGTGCTATAGATTTCTGTTATTCTTTTATTTAAATCATTCTTCATCAAGTGCTCTATTTTTTATTTTTTATTTTGCAACTACTATGCAACAACTCATTTTGTTCTTCTTTCATAAATGATTCTTTCATTTTAATCGACAGCATTTTTAAAATCAACTTGTCTTAATTAGGCGATTGATAGATATTGCATTATAATAGAGAAAATAATCTTGTTGAGTCTTATACATCAAATTAGTATTTTATGAGTTGATAGCTCTAAGATGGACTAGCACAAAAATGGTTGTCTTGGCTTTTGATAATATTGCAATTTTCTATTGGAAAAAGGGATGTGTATATTCGTTTTTATTTCACTTTCCAACTGCCATTGTTAGTATTTCAAAGGTATGATTTACCTTTGTGGCAGTTAAGTTCCAATGTAATCCTGCTTGTTTCACCCTTTCTTCAAAGCCTGCTTAAATTACATCATGTTTTTTTATTGAAAATTAAATTACATCCAGTTAGTTGTGTGCATGTAAAGATTTTAACTAATAAATTTGAATGTTGTTCTCTGAAACAGTTTTGCTCAGATGATATAGAAATCTGTGTGCATCATGCCATTACTGTTGCATTATTCTGTTTCATTAGTTTAACTAATAAATGCACATTATATAAAAGAATTAAAGTTTTGTTTTTTTATTGAAAATTAAATTACATCCATGGTATAGTTCTGTTGTTAGCACTCGGATAATGGACTATTATAAGATAAATAATAATAATTTTAAATTGCATTATTCTGTTTCCTTGTTTTATACACTATTTTTTTATTTCATGTCTGTCTTATTAATTTTTTCTCTTTATTCCTATTTATTCTTTAAGGATGGAAGGTGTGAATAATTTTGATCTCCATTCCTTGCTAATGAATGATGATGATGATGAAGTTCCAAAGAAGACGTTAAAATCTACTATTCTACTTGAGGACAACGAAGACAATCATGTTTTAATTAGGTCGTTAGTGAATAGTCTTGAATATTACAATGAACGTTTTCTTTGAAAAATCCAATCCATACTACCTCTTTCACAGGACATCATATAGTCAACAACATCATGAATTTTAGAAAGCAACAATTCATGTACAAAAAAAATGAATACAACAATTCATAAAAAGTCAGTCTGTCGACACATTCTTTGAGAAGTCTCAGCAAAGTCGAGTAGAAGAAAAGTAAGGAATAAGGACAGGAAAAAGCAAACCTCAGATTTATGTAACATCCAAACTCAACAACATGGTAATAGAATTTAGAACATAAATTCACTGGATCTTACCATTTCATCTCAAACCATGCAACTTGTGATTACCTTGGATCACCAAATCCATAGAAATGGAAGGCTAATTAACACCCCATCTGTGCCCTGGAATTCTATGATCATTACTAGTTGTCCCACAACATATTTATTTTCATGTGTCGCTTCCTTTGTCCATATATTCTGGTGAAACTGTAAACAGCATTTTGCATTCAATTTTTATGCTTTATACTCCTACTATCAATATCTATGTAGTGAGGGTCTGTAATTCACATGTTCTACATGTTGTTTGGTAGGGAAGCTTTTCAATCAGTAAAATGCATGCATTCATGCCTCCCGAAAGATGTCATAAATGTATGATCTCCATGGTTATGCCTTCCCTATTTCTCATTTTGGTGTATTTGGCATGGTATATCTTATAAGGTCATGCACTCTCATGTGTCTCTGTCAGGGAAAAGAATCACAAGAATGTTTCAGATCCAAATTGTTGCAACCATTATCCACATTCTGGATAGTGATAATTTTACCTGACCATAATTCCCTCATCAATGCCAATTAGAATTGAGAACACAGTACCATCCAAACTCAATAACATGGTAATGGAATTTAGAACATAAATTAACTGGATGAAATTCCAATATTCTTCAAGACATTAAGATTGACATATTCCAGAATGAAATTCATATCAGAGACAATCAAGATATTTAAATCACACCAAAATCCTAACCACTACTGATGACCATTCTTTCTGAATTTTAGC
>JAMKQA010012867.1:0-39861 GCA_024699735.1 Posidonia australis
GGAAAGCAAAACAATTATCTTTAGGTGGCAGATTAACGTTAATCAACTCTGTGTTATCAGCTATCCCTACATATTACCTCTCCGTTCTTCACCTACCAACTAAGGTGGCTCAAGTAATTGATAGACTCAGATGCAACTTTCTTTGGAAATTTTCTTCTACCTCTACACTACACCTAGCTAAATGGGCGTGTCTATGTAAAGTCGAAAATCAAGGGGATTGGGGTATCATCAATGTCAAGAACTTCAATTTAGCCTTAAAGACTAAGCTATTATGGCAACTACTTTCACATACTTACTCTCTTAAGTGGAAAGCAATTCTAAAGGCTCGGTATTTTCCGAGATCTTGGCCAGGGGCATTGTTGAATTCCTCATCAAGTAGAGCATCCCCTATTTGGTTACAAATAAAAGCCTGCTTTCATTTCCTCAATACCTTCACCACCTTTCATGTCAATAATGGTCATAATACCTTATTCTGGGAAAATTATTGGAGACATTGGGGGAAATTAAAACATATGCTTCCTAATTTATATCAAATAGCCAAATACAAAAAAATTTCAATAGCGAGAACAATTGAAATTTATTTTCAGGACTTTCACAAACTTTTTAATGATCTCCCTTCTTTGGTTGATTCGGACTACATACAAGTTCAAGCTGATCTATTCACAGAGATTATTAATGCTACTATGCTGCGTCCGGAAGAGGATATTATGGAATGGACAAATTCCACCAGCAACTACACTGTCAAAATAGGATATGAGACTCTTAATGATGGTGGGACCAGAACTAGATTTTTTGAGCATATCTGGCATAATTGAGCCCCTCTAAAGGTCAAATTATTTACATTACTGGTGATTTTTAATAAGGTTCTTACTAAAGTTAATTTGTGCAAAAAGAACTGAATAGGCTCTAACAAATGCATTTTTTGTAATAGTTATTAAGAATCAATAGAACATTTATTTATTAATTGTACTTTTGCCACAACAGTTTGGCATTCCTTCTTGCAGACGCATTTGTATCATGCTATTACTTCATTTACTGATATCTTTTCTTCTATTCTTCCATTAAAAGTCAGTTTCTCAGCAAAAGGTAGACATACCTTGATACAAGTCATTTTGTGGTCCATTTGAAGGGAAAGAAACAATAGAATTTTTAGAGGACAATGTACTTCTTCAAACAGAGTAACTAACACTATCTTTTCTCTTTGTCATTCTTGATTTAACTTTTTGGGTTCAGGATTTGAGAAGGACGACTATATCAGTACCTTACAATCCATGGAAAACGATCGTGATCTAGAACAGTCTTCTCTTGCTCTTTACACACCACAACTTAATCCACTAGACTTAGTCCCCCCTCAGGACTAATGTTATGCAATATTCTGGAACAATTATATTTTTTTTGGATACTTTTATTGAAATATAGGTGTTAGTCTATCTGAGACAATTTCTTTTTTGTGGTGGATATTATATACCACTTCAGGGTCTATAATTTGATAATACACTCTTTCTGCTTTATTTCTCTATATATAAAATGATTACCGTTAACAAAAAAAAAAAAAAACAAAGTCAGAGAATTATAGGTGATTTATGTCTAATTGTAAATGAATATGCTCCTTCCAAGCTCCCAGCCTAGTGTAAAAGCCCATTCAAAGATGTCTGTCCCTTTCGCAAGAAAGGCAACCTCTCAGATACGTTATAGTCTAGACAACCTGGCTTAAGAGCATAGGAGCACAGTTTCTTTAAAAAACGGAAAAACAGTCAATACACAAAGTAATGGTCTATGCCCATGGGGGGAAATTTTTTATTTAACCTTTTCAAATAATAAACTACCAAGAATAAATGAGCTTGCTAGTGAACAAAACTAGATAAAAGATATAACAATACTACCATGGACAGGAATCCTGGTTTCTTACCTGACGAGGGAAATCCCACATGCCCTGTGCAAGCAAGGAAAATAACCTCCCAATGAAATTTGCTTCTCGTAACAAATTAAGTGAACAAACGATGAAATTGTGTTCAACCATAAACAAAGAAAGAAAATGTCATATTTGAGAATTCGATGCGTGAATTAAAATTCTAATCCCAACACAAATTCCATCATATTGATACATAAGTCCATTGATTAACGTCCAATACAAGAAGACAGAGGAAATTAGGTGAATAAATTCAACAAAACTGGCAACCAGTTAGAACCTGTGAGATTCCCTCCTTAAATTGGGTATAACTAACTTACATAAATATTCAACAGGGCGAAATTTGCTGTATTTTATAAAGAAGTAGCAATATGGAAAAACACGAGACAATTGACACAGTGCCACATACACGAACTCCTGCCTCATAGTGATAGTATTGACGAGCAAAGGCTAGAGGTGTCTACTTCTTGATGTTTCGGCCACACCTTATTTCAGGTGCATTATTCTTATTGCTCCTTGTGAACTTTCAGCCTGACCGGCCGAGCAGGCTTAACAATGTTACCCAGAAGGATAAAAAGAATTGGGACAATAGTGCCTACATAATAAACACTTCCGTATGCAGCAATAGTCTCATGTAGGCTCAGTACCTTGATAAAATTAAAAAAAAAAGAAGTTACTCCACATATAGAACACACCAGTGAACATTGGAATCTCAGGTTGACATGCTAGTTATCAATCCGAGTTTGTAAAAATATGATTAAAAACTGAACATTCCAACTTCCCAATTTTTCAAAGAAAAAAGGCAGACCAGTGTATTCCAAGATTAATATTAAGGTAAATTACTTGACGGTGTACAAGATTTGAGTGAATTCTCATTTTGGTACCTAATGTTTAAAAGGTAATATTTTGGTATTCAAGGTTTACAAAGTTAGACTAATGCAGTGTTCCGTTACCACACATGACCTCATAAATGATTTTAAGACCAATATGTCCTTCCTTCCTTTAATATCAAAAAATCTTAAGGGCATAAAAGTTCAATTAAATGTAAAAATTGACGATGTTTAGGATATTGTTTAACTTTGTAAACTTTCAACACTAAAATGTTACTTTTTAAACATTAGACACCAAATTGAAATTTCACTCGAACCTTAGGACACTATTAAGTAATTTTTCTTAATACTAATCAAGTAGTAAAATCATGGATAGTTTCTTAAGCAACTTGTAAGCGAATGGAAAAACTAATTACAGCAAAAACTGGACTGTAGTAAAATCATGGAAAAGTTTCTATCACATTTTGAATTCAGAATTTTGTAATGAAAACTGGCAACTACGTGTATACGTACCATAAAGCCAATGCATGAATAGTTTAGAATCATCAACGTGTAAGCCATGTTTGTCAGTTGAAGCAGATTCTTAAGCAAAGCATTTTGTGAGACTGCTTGTTGCCATCTATAAATAACTGTGGCGCAAAAATTGAAAATAAATAAATAATTGATTATATAAATTATATCAGAAGTCCAATCAGGACTTTAAACTGTGAAATGACATTCTAACACACGTACAAGCAGGTCTACAAAAATTTACCTTTGGATCCAGCTATCATCAATGCCGATTGGACAAAAAATATGATGTATCCAGGGTACAATCCCTGTAAACATATATAAAAACAGTTTGAGAAATGACAAATGTAATTTAATCATATCAGAAAGTTATGGCTGGTTGCTTTTCTGGCATTGATTCTAGTAAGAATCACCATCAAATGGAAGAAGAAATTTTAACTTGACATGTAGAATAACCCATCATAGAGTGATTCTCAAAGGAATTGAAGTCTAGAACGAAGATGGAAAAATATGATATCAATATAAAATTGGGGTAGACACTATAGGATGACTGTCAAAGCAACATAATGACACGATCCATAGACAAATCAATTAATGCAAAGAAAATTAAGTCAATTTTATCAATCTAGCAGTTGGTGAACTATGACATCAACAATAGAATTTACAAAACAATGCAAGAACTAAAAAGTATATTCATGCTCATGTTTTTCTTTTGTTGGTTTGGAATTAGACAATCAAGAATGAGAGGGGCAAAACAATTTCACAAAAGACAGCACATAATGACCTCAATCAACCAAAAAAGATAAAGATGATGTTTTAAAGACATGGACAGTAAATTCAAAGACAGCTAGGATCAAGGTGATATAGAAATCACATACAAAGTTATAAGTGCATTAATTATCTCAAATAATAACTCTCAATACAATTTATGTAAATAAACATCAGGAATTATAACTGAAAGAAAAAAAATTTAAAAAAATGGGACAGAAACTCAAGCTTGTATCAACTACAATGTATAGAAGTGGCACATGCATCAAAATTCGTGCAGTATGAGACATTAATTGCCCTACAGAAACTATAAATGGTGGACTCTAAAAGGGAAGAAAAAGGCATGCTTACTAGGGGTCGCAATTTCTGATGCACATGCCAATCGGCCAATCCGATATTCAAATGGATAAAGGGTAAAGCTTAAATGAATTCGGGTCAGAAACAGTCAAGCCATTTGACCCATTTAATAAATGAGATCAGGTTCATCAGAGGTAATCCAGTTATGATTCGTCAACCCATATAAGAAATTAAATATATAATTGTTTAATTTAAATTTATTAAGATATGTAACTATGAAGTTTGGTTTGTATTTAATGTTTATTGTTATTTATGTACTTACAAGTTGTTCACTTGGGTCATGTGATTAATTATTTAAATTTTTATTTTGTTTTTATTGGGTAATATTAAATAAGAATAAGATTAAACAGGTTAATGGTTAAACATTAAACATGTTGAATTGACCCATTTAATTTGTTTAAAAGAATAAACATATTAAGCGAATTGTATCAGATCAATTTACTTTTAAATGAATTCATATTTTTAAATGAAATGAGTCCAAGTTCGAATTTTCAACCCATTTATTAGGATTAACTGTACAAGAATCTGCTTGAAAACGGATTGACCTAAGCCCCATTCATCAACCAACCCCTAATGCTTACATCAGCAACAACGCAAAAGTAGAAAGTGCCCATCAATGAAGAACATTCAGAACATTTTAGAGAAATAGGAATTTTTCACATGTGGTGAAAATATTGTACTCACATGCCAAACAGCACTGACAGTCTGTGTAGCCAGCAGTTGAAAGAATCCAGCTTTCTTTCCTTTCTGAACAATCCTTTCATATACATCTGCATGGATATTTATTGCATGCTATAATCTTGCTCCCATCAACAAACACAAATGCATGATACAGTGAACGACAACATCCAACCAAAAAATTTTAAGATTCACTACATGTATGATGCAAATTTTGGTATCTTGCTTTCTCCATGTCTTTATTTGGTGATTTTCATAGTAACTTTTTTAAAAACTGTACCAGATTTGTACAATACTTTCCAATAACTTGAAAAGTACTAGCCATTGGGGACTTCTCAAGGTCCATAAACTTCTGCAGAATCCTAAAGAACCTCATAGAAGCATCATGACACAGTCCACGTCAGGCCTTGTACCTTTTTAAAAAGCACGTGACAGACAGACACTTGCAAAGTAAGCTATACAAGCATACAAGGTTTCTCTATAAAAATATCACGTAAACTTCAATTAAAATGACAATTAATTAAACCTTAAAAAATTATATCACGAATTTAAACTTAGTTCTCTAATTCAATATTAAAACTTCCCAGATTACAATAATCTCAATGTTTACATTATTACCACCACAACTAATATCTGTAACAACCCTGCACATTGCAAAATGCTGTCAAAATTATAATAACTAGTTGAAAATATCCAACTAAGCAGCTATTTCATAATATTGGTTCATGTACATAAAAATAAATAAAAACTTATATAACCATATGAATAAAAATTATACAAGATTTTTGTTTGTATGGTCATAATATGTTCCTGTTTATTTTCATATGCATGAACCAATAGGAGAAGATAAATACATACTAGGCTATCTTTTGATAGCTCCTATAATTTTAAAGTGTTCTGCAGACAAATTAGTGGAAGATACGTGGAGTTGTTGACAGATACTAGTTGAGATGATTATTGTATAAACTTCAAGAATATTATGTAATTTGAGAAGATTTAGTATTTGACCAGAGAACGAAGTTTAAATCTGTGATGCTAAATTTTTTATTATTTAATAGAATTGAAAGTGTATGTGATGCTTTAGTAGAAGCCTTGCATGCTTATATAGCTTGCTATTCAAGTATGCGGCTATGATGTGATCATTGTAATCTGGTGTGTAAAAGTACCCATTCTCCCTTTTGAAATTTCAATTTTATATTTGATAAGTGCATTATAAACACAAACAACTTAGCAAGACTTGTACACCTAGAATAAGAGCACAGGGGTAACATCCCACCAAGTTCTTGCGACATGTCCAGTTTAATATTCAATTCTCAAAAAAAGAACTTCTCGACTATCACTCACAAGGTCGGTAACATGTATACAACCTTTTGAGACAATTACAGGCCCTCAAAAGGCAAAAGGTGATCAGCAAACACGCATACAATTATTGAAATATACATCACTACAAACTCAATGAGAATTATTTTGAATATTGAGTTTCACAATTTCATACTGGACCATGTGCAGCCTGTAGTAATTATATATTGCACACGATCACATCAAAATGCAAGGATATACGAAAGTAATTTAAAAAATTCAATATGACAAGCAACATCAAGGACAGATCTATAATTGAGATTGTTAAAATGGCATGAGCATGATGTGTGTGATTTTTCAGGTTAATAAATGCATTACGCCTAGCTGCCTAGGTAAGCATAAATGGAAACAAGCATGTGATAGGCTGGATAATGTCTAGAAACTTACAATAACGTAGCCAAGTGCTGACTTGTATGTTCCAATGAATGGGCAACTCGGCTGCACTTTTTGCCAGCTCCACACCAATAATATCAACATTTTTTGCACGGTCCCACTTTGGTTTGGGGGGAGATGAATTTGACCAACCACTGAATCCCAGACCAGAAATAACAAGAGAAGCTTCTGAAAGTGACCATATGAAATAGTATTTCCAACGTGCAGTAAAGCCAGACATGTACTGGTAAAACAGTCGCTTCCAGAATCCCCATTCCTGGTATATTGGTTCACTGAAGCGAGAGAGTGGATAATGTGGCACTAAATACAAGTACAAGCCCATGCATATGCCAGCTTGAACCAGGGAACGCAATGTAGCAAGATAAGGTGATGGCGATGATACTTTCCAAACCTGTAAACTAGAAGATAATTTAGAATTTGTTACAGCAAAATTAGCAAGAAAACAGGGATATGGTTGTGCATACCCCTTTCCTTTCACTCCATTCAAGATAGTCTTTCATTTCATAAACCGGTCCTGCAAAATGACTTCCACAGCAGAGGCAGAACCCAATATATTCAATTATATTGGGCAAATGGATTAAACGATTTTTCTTTTGTGCCTCACGAAGGCCTCCTTCTTTGAGTAAACCGTCATTGTAATTTATTGCACAAGAAATAACTTTCAGAACCAACACCATCAAAGCCCCTATAGTAGATATGGATGACAGAATCAGTAATAAATGGATTTGTGAGACAGAATAGTAGGACAAGAATCATGCTGGACACCAGGGTACTGGACATGCATGGCAACCATTAGGTCTATAGCATAACAAATAAGAAATACATTGAACTTTTAATATATGCAGCCTCAGCTATACACCAGTAAGTATTCTGTTGTTTTTCTACCAACAGCAGCTAGTTATGGTCACAGCTGTAACATAATGAGAATTTTTTACTTAAAAACTAAATGGATTAATATCCAGCAAAAGAACTCTTAGATTGGGTAGATTGAGTCAAAAATATCTTCCTCTCAAAAGTAATAGGTGTCAGATTTTCAAATATAACTATGGTTTTAATGGAATTTACAACCCACCTAACCACCATAAATAATAATAAATAAATAAAGTTCCTCAACTTCGACCAATATTAATAATATATTCATCTTCTTACTTATCTTGACTGAACATCTGATTTTAATGCTGCCCATCCAAGTTTACATATATCTTTAAATCCAACTTCTGTGCCTGAAGTATAGTAAGTGTTTAAACCTGTTGAAATCACTGTTGTTTACTTCCAGAGCTTCTTAATTAAAGTGCCTACGTTACTAAACATCCCTCTTATATGGTTTAGCTTCTAAATGGAAGTTTTTCAGTAATTGTCAATTACAGAATAACCAAGATGACTGTATATGGTAACATGACAAATACAACAGAAAATGCAGGGGCAAATTCATCTTCTTCCAAATCAAAGTTACCAAAGCTAGAAAAGAGTATAGATGAAAATCAAAAAGTTAGAAGCACATCTGAAAAATAAATTTGATTACTTAATAACAACAACTTATTTTAAAGAAATACAATGTTGAAAGATTGCTTTTAAAATGTTTGTAAAAAGAAAAGCATTGCAATGGCTTCCGTGCTTCATATACCAGAAAGATATGGATTTCTTATTAACATAAAGATTGATATTTGTCTATACAGAAGTTACCAGTTGCATCAATGCCTCCTTCCTTCCATGCATCTCCACTCATGTAGTACACATGGCTAAGAGGCAAATAAAAAGCAATCAGTCTGAAATTTCCAGTACCGATTACAGTTTGACAAGCAGGAGGGGAAAACACAGAGAAGAAGAAAAAGAATCCTAAAAATCCCAAACAATAAAAATACAATCAATAACATAAAAGGCACATTTGAATGTCAGAAGTGAAAGAATAGAGTAAAAAATCTAGAATAGCAGCAGACAGGATGTATGATTTATTTACCAGTGATATAGCAAGCAAATAAAAACTTTTGAATGTACATCAAAGAATTGCCACATGTCAATTTCATTGGCTCAAGAATATCACTTCTAAACAATTAAAATACTAGATAGCAGCAGTCAGTAAGTACGATCTTATCTACCAGTTTTATAGCAAGAAAATTTGAACAGTTTAAAAGTATCAATAGGTACTATAGATTGAGGGTTCACGGCACAACGAAGCTGAAATTATTAATTATGGCGCAGAGCAATCTTTCTCTAACTACAAATCATGCTGCATGTAGCATCCCCTGTATTCAAGGATAAAAAGAGGAACCAAGAGAAATCCACAGGAAGAAGACTTGCAAACGAATATTGTTGCCCACTTGAATAGGTCATACATTTCTTTAACGTTTCATGCATTTTCAAAACAAAACGTGCTATACATAGCTCACACCAAAAACTTTAATAAGCATAGCTCATTTCTGTATGTCTGAATAGACAATGGAAGAACAGACACCCTGAAGTGGCTTACCTGTTGGATACCTTTGATGTCCTCATGTCCAGAAATAAGCAATAAAAATGCTATGGTGAATATACTATGTGAAAATCTAAGTAGGAATTTAAACTGAACCATTAAGGAAATTCGATCAAAAAAGTTATATTGTGCTTCTTATCACCAACGGGGAAGTGTGAAATACTTGAGAATCCACGTAGATAAGTTCCAATTCTAAAATATAATATAATACTGAATGGGAAGTATCTCCTTATACGTTGGGAAAATATGAACTGCATCCTTCTAGTTAGCATGTTAAAGTGATAATTACAAGAACAAAATGAAATAGTTTCCCACACTTATAACTCTTTTTAAAACCCTAAACTGAAAAAAAATGACTCGTCTTAAAACATTTAGAATTCTGACACAATAACCATAACATTGAGTCTTCCACGCAACTACTATGACACCATCTTCTTCTTTTTCTTCCAATCCTTGCAGCTTCCAGTAACCATCAACTTAGAAACAGAAAGCAAACATTTTTGAGATCATCAGATTGTTCAAAAACTCCTACAGATACAAACATAACCATCTGTTCTGTAAAAAATAGAAATCCTACTATGGAAACCCTGCACCACTGTTAGATGTTAATTAAATATCTATACATGTTACAAGGTGGCATCTTACTGATGTCATATGCATAACTTGATAAGACGCATGTATACGTATGGATGACAGAAGGTAGTTATGGTGGCAACTTTTCATCACAGCTCTTCATTGATTTCTCATGAAGAAAGTGCAGTTAAGGGATTACATGAAGAGGTGTTATACCTGCACATGTGATATGAGAAGATGTATCTGTTCTTCTCCCAAGTGCATATTGCTCTTTACAACAATGATATAAAAAGAGAGTTTGGGTAATGCATTTTTTGGTTGTTGGACAACTCTTTAAAAAGCCTTATTGTATCCCAGGAGCGAATTTGCTAGTAGTCCCACAACAATTCAATCTTTTCAAAGGGAGCAAATAATTGCTTAGACAGCGAACCAAGTTCGTGCTTTAAGCCTCACCATTCGAGAATTGACAACAACATTTTTGAAATTCGCCCTTTCAATTCTAAGTGATTAAATGGATTCTGAGGCTAGCATGCATGACAACAATGAAAGTGATGAATCAAGATTTCATCAAGTTGGACCATTTAGATGGTGCAAATTTCACGCAATCGCAGGATAAGATGAAGTTCCTACTGACTGCTCTAAAGGTATCCTACATACTAAATCCTGATTTGAAGCCGTTGAAGGAACCAAAGGAAGATGATCCACCTGAGGTTATTGCCGAGTACACAAAAAGAGAAGAAGGCAATCTTATTTGTCGTGGACATATCTTGAATGCTCTCTCCAATCACCTCTACGATCTCTTCATCAAAGCCAAAATTGGAGATTTGGACTGCTTTAGAGAACAAATACAAGGCAGAGGAAGAAGGTACAAATACTTTTCTGATGACAAAATGCTTTCATTTTAAAATGGTAGAAGAGAAACCCATTTTGATGTAGGTCCATGAGTTACAAGTTCTTGTAAACAAACTTCGTGCCATGAAAATTGAGATTCCTGAAACTTTCCATGTTCGGGCTATTATAGCCAAACTTCCATCTTCTTGGAAAACTTTTAGGAAGAAGTTGTTGCACAAGGCTGAAGATTTTACTGTGGAGAAAATTCAGAAACACCTTCATATCAAAGAGGAATCTTGTTTACAAGATAAGAAAAGATGATTTTCATGGTGAAAACTCCAAGGTGAACACAGTTAGTGGACCTAACAAGAAAGGCTACAAGAATCCCAACCAGAAGATGAACAAGAAGAGAACCCATCCTGAAAAATCCAAGAAAAGTGATGCTTGCTTCGTGCGTGGCAAAGAAGGGCATTTTGCTCCTCAATGCCGATTTAGGAAGAAGTCCAAGAGTGAAACAAACGCAACAGAAATCGAGAATATTGTTGCTGATGTTAGTGAAGTTCTTATGCTTTCAAAAAGCTCGGGATAGTGGTTTAGCACATGTGCATCCACACTTGTCTGTCATGACAAAAACTTGTTCAAGACTTATGAAGGAAGTCCAACAACGATCAAAAGATTCAAATGAGAATATTGTTGCTGTTGAACTTCACTTCTGGGAAGAAGATTACCCACATTAATGTCCTCCATGTTCCAGATATGCACAAGAACTAAGTTTCTGGCGATCTAGTGGGAAAAATGGGAATTAAAACCGTCTATGAATTTGGCAAGTTAATCTTGTCAAAGGGAGGGATATTTATTGGAAAGGGTTACTTTTGTGATGGCAGATGAGATTGGCACATGGCTTAGTTCCATATATCAATGAAAAGCTATGTTAAGCATGGATTAATTTCATGTTCTCTTGCTGATACACATAAATGTGAAACACGTGCAAAATCTAAATGTGAAACATGTGTCTACATATGTGATTGGCACATGTTTCTTCTGATTAATGGAATTGTCGACATTGACATTCCTCTCGTTATTTCTATTTAGGATGTTGTGTATATTACAATTTTCTTTTGAGAATAATTTATCCTCAAAAAATACCACATCTAGATTCTACAATCACACCTGAATGCATATCTAAAAGTCTATAGGATTTGCTGTATTCAGCATATCCCACAAATACACTTTTAATTGCTCATGGTCCTATTTAGATCAGGAACTCTATAAAATGCCAAACAGCCCCAAATCTTGAGATAACTCAAGTTTGGTTTTTTTTCCTTTCCATAATTCATATTTAAATGACAAAGTGAAAGGACAAAGAAAGTAAAAACACTTGCTCCAGATTTTGTAGATGCTAGACTCTTGGTGGAAGGTGACAGAGAATCAGTGATATGCTCAAGTCATCTAAATATGACTTGGAGGAAGATACTAAGACATTCCCAAGAGGCAATATCATCTAGAGATGCAGCTTTTTGTAAGGAAGCAATCAATGATGAGAGATATTCTATTATGTCCAACCATGCATGGGAGATTGTTGATTTGCCTCCGAGTTCTAAACCAATGGGTTATAAATGGGTCTTTAGAAGAAAATATAATACTGATGGTTCTCTACAAACCTTCAAGGCAAGATTAGTAGCAAAAGGATTTAAACAAAAGCATAGTATTGATTATTTTGTCCTACCGGGAAATGAGACAAAAGTGTGTAAATTGATTACGTCTCTTTATGGACTTAAACAAGCACTTATGGAGTGGCATAAAAACTTTGATTCAATTATACTTTCAAATGGATTTAAACACAATGATGCTGAAAAATGTATCTATTCCAAAGCTTTTGGAGAATACATTGCCATTATGTGTTTATATGTGAATGATATGCTTATTATTAGCAACAATTTTGACGGTAAAACTGAAACCAAAGGATTCATGTCTTCCATGTTCACAATGAAAGATCTTGGAGAAGCTGATAGTATTCTGGGTATCAAAATTAAAACAAATAGTGGGGGTTATGCTTTAAATCAATCTTATTACATTGAAAAGATATTGACTAAGTTCAACCATCTTCGCATCGAAAATGCAAATACCCCAATTGATCCTAGTATTAAATTGATTGAGAATATTGGAAAAGCAGTTGCACAATTTGAATATGCAAGTGCAATTGGAAGTCTTATGTATGCTTATCATTGCACAAGACCAGAAATATCTTTTGCAGTTAGCAAACTTAGTAGGTATACTAGAAATCCTAGTGTACAACATTGGAAAGCCATTGGTAGAGTACTTGGATACTTGAGGAATACTAAGGAACTTAACTTAGCCTATGATGGATTTCCTAGTATATTGCAAGGTTATTCCAATGTTAGTTGGATAGCTAAAACTGGAAATAACTATTCTACTTCTGGATAGATATTTACATTGGGAGGAGGTGCAGTTTCTCAGGGATCTAAGAAACAAACTTGCATATCTCATTCAACCATGGAGGTAGAATTTATTGCACTAGCAACCACGGGCAAAGAGGCTGAATTGCTAAGTAATCTTTTGATTGATATTCCTATATTTCCTAAGCCCACATCAGCAATTCCATTAAATTGTGATAGTGAGGCAACATTGGCAAGGGCATATAATATGTAAAATGGGAAGTGTAGACACATAAGTTTGACACATGAGTACGTGAAACAATTGATACAAGGTGGTGTGAAAACTATTGCCTATGTTAAATCCAGCAATAATTTGGCAGATCCATTCGCAAAAGGTTTAGCACATAAACTTGTGAAGGATACAACAAAAGAAATGGGGCTCAAACCCATAAATTGAAGGATCACCAATGATAGGAACACAATCTAAAACTAGTAATAACTAGTTTCTAAATTCAATGTGGTAATAACAAGCCAATAATATGTAGTTAGAGTAATAATACAAAATAGAATTATTGTCATGTTGGTACCTTAAACTAAACCAGATTCTCACTTTGATATCCACCACTTTAAAAGGATTCACTTTGGTACCCTTAGCTTTCATTTTATCTAAGTATCAAATTTAAACACTAACGCTGTTAAAAAGATTCACCTTTTTTCCGTTATTCTAAATAATCCCTCACTTTCTTCCTCATTTCCTTATTTCCGCTGCCAATGAGGAGAGAGTGTCCAACAACGATCTCATCGTCATTATCATCGCCTCCGGGAATGCCTTGTTCGCCCCCATCCTTCCACAATCAACCTTAGAATTGGAGGAAGAAGACGACGACTCCTTCACTTCAAACAGTAGCTTCTAGTCATGACACCACTATGAGATGAGGTTCTTAAAGGCAAGGTTGGGGATGAGGTGGAGGCCTTGCAAAGCTTGCCTTGCCTTAGAGTACTATCGCGGTGTGGAGGCACCAAAGACGACGCACTTGGTGTGGCAAATAAGTTTGTGGAGCCTCTCCCCAGCCACGTTCTGGGAGTTTGACGACGATGTCCTCAAGCATTGCTCTCTAACGAGATCAACCAAGTCCTGACGTCGTCAGAGACATCAACCTCATCGACGGGGAAGACGTCGAGGAGGGTAGAAAGGTCGTGATTGAGTTGGTGGAACTTGTGGGAGATGATGGTGGACTGGAGGACAAGGCACATCCAGCTCATCTAAGTTGAGCAATCGACGAGGAGGTTCTGGAAGTGACGGAAGTCAACAAGGATCTCACGGAGGCAAAGCACGACAAGTAGAGAGAGATCAACGACAAAGGCGTCAAAGGTGGAGGAGCTCCTCGAAGAGGACCGATAGGAGCTACAACCTACGAAGGAGAGAGGTGATGTTCCACTTCTGGAATGCCACCACCGCCTTCTAGGGCTTTGCGATAGAGGCAGAAGAGTAAGGAGAGGAGCGTCTCGTCCGATGATGAGCAACAAAATGAAGAAGAGGAAGGAGTCGTGAAAGAAGAAATCGCAACCAAGAACAAAAGAAGAAGGAGGAGGATGAGGAGGAGGTTTTCCTTTAGGGGTTAGTTTGAAGGTGGAAGGAGAAGTGGTAAAGACCAGAATTGGAATTGGAGTGGAGCGGTGTTGATGAGGAGAGAGACAACATGATAGAGGAAGACAGCTAAGAGGTGAGGATGGTGACAAAAAGCACAAAGAGTATTTTCCTCAACAAAAAATTGTAAAATATCTTAATACTGATGGAAATATCAATGTAAGTAACAGTAATACTTAAAAGTACCAAAATGATCCCTTTTAAAGTTTAAGGTAAGATATAGTTCACGGTACCTACACGACATTTACTCTACAAAATATTTAGAGCCCAAGTGAAATAGAAGTATTGTTGGCTGTTACTGTTTGGAGTTTGATTTTTAAACTGTTAATGAAGCACGGGTCCTTGTGACAAGTGTCTATAAAAGTAACAGAGACACTAGAAGGTCTTCAACTGTATGAGCCTAAGGGTGGTGCTGCCTCTCATGAGATTCAGGTTTTTTCTCGGGATCACTCACGAAAACTGGGATGCCCATGGCCAATATCAGGGCTAAGCAAGTTAATCTTACTTCTCACTGTTATTGGTAATTTATGTGTGTACAGTTATTCCGGTTTTATCACATGAGTTATCTGGTTCAAAGTTTCATCTACCGGAAAATTTGATATAACTTTGAATTGCTTGTACTAAGTGGGGGTTCAAGTCGAAAGATACCCCAGTGTATTCATGTAAATAACATGTTGTGATTGAGTATTGTATACTTGATGAAATATATTTAATTAAGTGGGGGATTGTTGGATGTTAATTAAATATCTATATGTGTTACATGGTGGCATCTTACTGATGTCATGTGCATAACTTGAAAAGATGCATGTATACGTATGGATTACACGAAGAGGTGTTATGCATGCACATTTGATATGAGAAGATGTATCTGTTCTTCTCCCAAGTGCATATTGCTCTTTACAACAACAATATAGAGTTTGGGTAATTCATTTGTTGGTTGTTGGACAAATCTTTACAAAGGCTCATTGTATCCCAGAAGTGAATTTGCTAGTAGTTCCACAACAATTTGATCTTTTCAAAGGGAGCAAATAATCACTTAGAGACAGCGAACCAAGTACGTGCCTTAAGCCTCACTGTTCGAGAAACATTTTCGGAATCCACCCTATCAACCAACTAATCGTTTCATGCAATGCGCATGCTATCAATAACAATAGACGAAGAGCTCGTGCACATGGTACATGAACCCAAAAAAAATGCATTTGTATTCCTAACAGCATATCCCATAACAATCTCAAAATAAAAATCCATTCTTCCCGTAAAAGCAACAACTAGATTCAAGGAAGACCAACTTTACCAGCCGATGAGGTATCCGAACCCGGTGAAGAATGTCAAGACGCCACAGTACCGGCGGAGGAGCACCATGGACAGGTACCCGAGCGTCATAGGTATGAGAAAGTGCAAGTTGGAGGAGAGCCCGAAGGAGAGGTAGGAGAGGACCGCCCCGGTGACAGCGGCGTAGATATGCTTCGGCAGGGTTCCGGGGACGAGCCTCCAGAGTAAACTGACGGGAATCGTGGCGGCGAAGCAGAGGAGGAACCGCAGCACAGGGATCGAGACCCCGATGACAGACGCCATGGATTCCATCTCCAACCCCATGGTGGTGGCGGTGGTGGTGGCAGCAGAGGTGATAAGGAGGAGGGAAGAGCGGCGACCGGAACAATGTGGGGCGAGAGGGGCTGTCTTACATTGGAGGTTGCGGATCGAGATTGGTTTGCAACTCCCCTGGGATGAGAGTCATATGCAATGACGATTTTGCCCTTGTATAACTTTGTCTCTGCCCCATTTGGGGACATCGGGGGTGTAGTCTGGGGATGGACTTGGGTGGAAATGTGGAGTTATTTCATTGAACTTGTTTTTTGTTGTATTTATGGGGTTACCAAATTGGCAGTTGTCGATGGTGTAATTGTCTGTGGTTTTTTTTTCTAGAAAATGATTTGTGTAGGTGTTTATACGGAATTTTGTCTGTAGATATCTGTTTTTTTGTTTTACAAAAATAAAATAAAATTATATAATTAATTAATTTATAAGATAATCTATTATGTTAAAATTTCATCTCCAAATTTAAGTTATATTCGCTATTAATTTTTAATCTAAAATTTAAGGTTAGAATTTAACATAAATGTGTTGAATTTTAAGACTTTTAGATCAAAAATCAATAGTTGTTTAATTTAAATAAAAATTTCACTATATATTTATAGATATTTAATAAATATATATATACGATTTTTCCTTTTTTTTATGTATTTATGAAAAATAAAAAGACACTTACATACTTCTTATGTCCTGTGTAATAAAAAGTCCTCCTCTCTTTTTTGCACCCGTGGTTGTTTAAATTCTCTAGCAGAATAGAAAGCGGCCCATTTTGTAGGATTTTGACTCTCTCTTTTTTGACAATGTTTGTGCACAATTTTTGTGTCATTGATGTGATTTGAAGTTGGTTTGTGCCAAGATATTCCTAGCTTGATTTTGTAAGGAATTAATTAAAAGTCGGACCAAACCAAAGTTTTGATAAGGCTATTGGCCAAGAGGTGTTTTCGCTTATTGTTTTCTGATAATTAGTTTAGACATGACACCATACAACAACATCATTGGAAGCACTTCTCTTAGGATAGCCGCAACGTCTTGGTCACTCTAGCCCCTCGCTGCTGTTCGCGCGCCTCGTGCCTCCTCCCCCGCGTCCCCAGGAAAAGTGCTTGGGTCCTTCCTCCTCCCCCTCCCCCTCTCCCTCCCCCACCTTCGGCCTTCCCCGACCTCCTCCACCTCCCGCCCTTCGTACAGAAGACGTTCAACCACCTCGCTGCAGTCCGCCTCCGCCAACGTCCCGCCTTAGCCCTCCTCCCTTCCATGTCCCCTGTCCCCTGTCCCCACCCGCCCACCACTGCCTCCGCTACCGCGCGCCTCGTGCCTCCTTCCGTGTGTAGCTACTTTCATGGAGGTTGGGTACAGATCTGCCTTCCAGATTTGTCTCTCCCATATCTGCAAGGAGATAAAGGCCCAGATCTGTCTCTCCCAGATCTCCCTCTTCCTCCGTGCTTCGCCTCCCCTCCGAGCAGCAAGGAATACAATATGGCTCCTTCCTCTCCCAGATCTACTAGATCTGCCTCTCGCAGATCTGTCTCTCCCTCCTTCTCTCCTCAGCCTTCTTACAGATCTACGCCTATTCGTTGGGACTTTCCTCTCCTCCGCCTCCTCTCCGTCTGAGCATAGTCTTGTCGACGGGTTCGGCCCCTTGCCTACTTGCAGATGGGATCGACCTCTTGCCGATGTTGGTCTTCTCTCGTCAGGTATACTACTAGAAGGTATAAACCTCAGCTAAAACACTTTCTTACCCTTTCTTTTGCACATCGATCTGGCATTTGTTGGCATTTTATGGCATTTGTTGGCATATATTGAGCTTTACGGTGAAATTTTTCTGTGATTTATCTCTAGCGGATGTTGTTTCTATTCCGACGACTTCATCCTGGTGTCGTCGATCCACCGAAGAAGAAACATTGTGGCCTTTCGAATTTGAAAAAATGAGGTTCTGCATTCCTTTTCGTCTTTTCAGCAGAACAGGGATATGGAAATTGACCCTATGGTCACAAATAATGACCAGCAAGATTGGGAATAAAATAACTGTATGATTGTTAATGATATTATATCTTTAACTCTTTGCTGGATCGAGTGTTTGGGTGCAGGTTGAGATTCTGCATTCCTTTACTTCCTTTCAGCACTATAGAGACATGAATATTGATCCTATGGCTGCAAATACTAATCAGCATGCTGGGGATGAAAATGTGTCCACCTCTGCTCTTGTGGACGACAACCCCTTTAATTGGCTAAATTCTTGTTGACCACTGTTAACTTATTTACTCACATACTCTCTTTTGGTTCTGTAATATTTTTAAGCCTCAGTACTTTGACTCTCTGCTCCTTAACAGTTGGAGTTACGAAACTATAATATTTCCCCTGTACTTTGATTTTTATGTGGCTATGATTTTGAAATATATAAAAAACAGAATACCGATTTCAAAAAAACAATATCAATGGAAGAGTAGGTAAGAAACCACATTTAGTAGTTTCTCATAGACAGTTGGTATATTTTCTATTTGATTTTTTCTGCATGTATATTCCCAAAAAAACTACTAAATAGTTCATATATCTTCGTAAAATCACTTTTTCCTTGTGTGCATTTGGACATTTAAACTATTTTGCTTTAATGCCTATCGGCTAATAATCATGAAAAACTGAGGCTTTGCTCCGTTCAGCCAAATGACCAAATTTATTATTTGCTTAAACACCTCTAGAATTCTGTTTACTGTTTTTTATGGTACGCCTCTAAGATTCTCTCTCACGTAAAATGCAATAAGGTAGAAGAGGGAATAGGTTTCGAATGACATTTAAGCAATGGTGGCCATTTCGCATGGAGTAAGTCCTAAATTTTAGACGATTAATCGTTTGTCATCAAGCAAAAAAAAAATGTTCCAATGACCCCATTGAAGTAGTGATAAGCAATCCAATAAGTTCCAAGGTGCAATTAGTCATCTATAATGAGTCAAGGTCAATGCACATAATCTTGTTATGGACAATTGCAACTTGGGTCGGCACAATCTGAATTGATTTACAATGAGTATGATATATTAATTTTCATGCTCTAGACATACCGAATAGAATATAATCATGTCGTTTGAATTTTAATTTACTACTATACATACCAAATCTAAACACATGGGACAGTGGTAACTGTTAATCAATCTTTTACGGTGTCCTATGACAAAACGTCTCCAAAATGAAGAAGAAATTACGTTAGTTAACCTAACATAAAACAACATGGCATAACTTATTATAAATAGCTAACCATGCTGTGTGATTTCAACATGATTTTTGTAACTGCACAAACATCATTTAGTTTTAGCTTTTCTTTAAGCAAGATGACGGAACTCTCTCTTAACATTAAAGCACATCGGATCTTCTTTTTTTTAATGGTAAATGTTATAAATAAAAGCTTGACTATAAGCACCACCATTGAGCACATAGTAAAGTTTACAAATGTTTATAACCCCCGAGAAAAAGATGGAGAAGCTAAATAAAGTTAAGTTTTTTAGACAGTGCATAAAATAAGACAGTTATGAGAATATAACATCAAAATGGAGGATCAAAATTCTAAAAGTGATAATAACGAGGAGAAGGAGTTGCAGTCCATCAGCAAATGATCGTCTTAACAATGTAAATAAGCTGGATTACGTCAAACTTTTGCAAAAAGTAGTGAAATTGAGGGTATGTTTGTTTGCATTTTATTTGCCTTTCTTTTTCAAAATGTATAATATGATATGAAAATAATATTTCTTTATTAACTTTTCAAGGAAAAGGGGAAAACTTTTTGTGTGTGGATTTTTTTATTTTTTCAATCAATAAGGCTCACTGACAACAAATAAATAAATAAATCCCAAATGCAAGTTTTTTTCGTGGATTTGCTTCGCTTATTAGTTGGGACCATGAATCGCTTCTACGATTCATTTAGGCCATCGCTTGTCGGATTGTAACAAATCTATAAAGCACAAATGCAAAAGCATTTGTTGGCAACTCTTCAGACATGAGAACGGGTGGTTCATTAGTACTGCTTTCAATGGTGATGAAGTCGGATCTTTGATGAAAGTGATCCTGATCAGGAGATTCTTTTCAAAATTAAACAAACGATGATAGTGAAGGTACTTGCTCCACCTCCAAACTCCAGTTAATCACTACATAGCATGATGACTGGATGAGCATCGAGTTGCAACTCGTAACAGCCAAGGGCAACACAAGGAACGAAGGAGCGTAAAAGGAGCAATGGAACAACAACCTGTCTATGTGAATACGATAGATGGGCTTGAGATTTCTAGATAACTTCTTGATTGTAGTTTCATGGATTTCTTTCAAAGGTTGCGTTTGAAAATATTTTTGTTTCTTTGCTTATTATGAAAAAATACCTTATTCTTAGATTATATCCTCTGATTTTTTTGAGATTTGATTGAAAAGTTTGTTTGATCTGATCGTTTGCATATATAATAAGTACTTATAGATTAATCAAAATACTATATTATCCTTAAACAATTGTCGCCATCATCGAAGTTTGTCGTCATTGTTGAAATCCATTTAGGAAGTATTAGGTTAAATCCAGTAATACATGACTTAATATAAATTTAATTAAAGTATTGTAAGCTATTTTCTGATTAGGCTCATTATAGTGATTTATTTGGTTTTTTATGTTGAGCCAATTAGTATTTTAAGTGATGTGAATTAATATGTGTAGAGATCATTAGGACATTTTTCCATTTGTAGAGAAGTTTGTTTTTACTTTTAGACAATGAGACCTTTGATACTATCCGTCTATCATGAAGATTATCTATGATTTGATTTTGATCAAAATCAAAAACTACTTTCAAAAATCACTTAAATTTTGAATTTAAAGTTCAAAATCTCTCACACTTGAATATTAAAATCTCCCACCTACAAAATAAAAAAACGTAGAAACCCATCTCCCTTTCTGATAACCCAGACGCTCGCAGTCGCTCCATCGTCCTCTCCTCCCTCTCGACATCGGTAGTCGTCTCGTCCTCCTTCCCTCTCTTTTCACTCCATCTCCTTCATCTCAACACCACCAGTCGCCCCGTCGAATTCTCCTCCTTCCTGACACCTATTGCCGTCCTGTTGTCCTCCCTCCTTGACCATCCTTCCGACTTTCTCCTTCCGACATACTCCCAAAATAAATTCCTCAATCTCCGATCCTAGCTACTCCCAAAACAAATTCCTTACTTGAGCGAGAAGCAAATAATAATAGCACATCGATTCATAAGAAATTGTTAAATAGAAGATGGAGAAGCAAAACTCATAGATTCTCCACTGATTCCATCCTCCAAAGCCAATTAGCTTGCAAGGGGGTAAAGTGGGGCGGGAGGGTCAATTGGGAGTGGTGCCAATAGTGGAGAGGGAGGGTCAAGGTTGACCGGGTTTGGAGTTCACACTACACTTCTTCACGAAGCTTCTAGAGTTTCTCTTGAAAAATCGTTTTATGTTTTCCTTGGTTTTTTGTTCATGCCCAAAGATTACTTGTTTTGTATCAAAACCTTGAATAAAAACAAACTTACCACAGCAACATTTTAAGCATCCCAAGTTCAAACCTTTTCTGGTTAAACTTCACCATTATACTGCTACTCTACACGTAATTATCACATGTAGAGGGGAAAAAATGACAATACAAGTAATAGGAAGTGTAAAACAATGATATTAATTTAAAATCAAGTAAGGAAAAAATAGTAACACTAAAACAAAAACAAGTAAGTGTAAAATCGATATTGAAACTAAAATAAGAAAAAGTAGTAACACCAAAATAAAAATAAGAAAATGTAAAATCGAAACTAAAACAAATACTAAAAAACTAAAATGTTACAAATAAAAAAAAAGATATTGCCATATAAAAAGGACATTAAATATAACATGAATTAACATGAATATTTATCAATAAATGAGAATGTAGGGAAAATAAAAATCCACAAAACCACCTTTACAACATAGGTGGTTTTGTTAATTTAAAATCTAGATTAAATCTCAATCATAAGATGTGTTGTTAAGGGTAACTAATAAAGGATTTTACCAAACAAAAGTAAGTATAGACCTCATCAGATAATCTGTCTATATATATATATATGTAGATTTTACAAAGATAGTATTCAGATTTTTATTTATTAATTATTAAATACTTATGTCTTAAGTTTCATATGTAAATAGATTAATTAGTTTAAAATTAAAAAAAATAATATTAAGTTTTCAAATTCGAATATTTTTGAATTGGATGTATCAACATTGATTATTTTTGTTTTCTTTAAAAAATTCAAATTCAATCCATTAGATATTTTTTTAGATAAAAATTCAAGATTTGGGATATGAATTCGAAAAAGATTTTCAATTTAGATTTCTGACACCCTTAACAATCACGTACAAAACTACTCACAAATGAAAAATACACAGCACAAACAAGTTTCTACCCAAAAGGCCAAAAACAAACCAACCCTGATTCGCACCCCAGTCGGCCCGAACGGTACAAACACATCTCAAGCTGCGGGCGCTCTCTCTACCGTACCACTTGCGCGATGAATTTTATCACACGAACAACCCAAAGCCGACCGAATACAGCGAACCAGATTCCTACGTGTCACAAACCCAGAAACTAAACCTTCCACTCACAGCCGTCGGATCCTTAAACGTCATCCCGTCGTCCGCGTCCGTCCCCCTAGACCCATGCGCTCGCGGGATCCCGTCACGGCGGGCTAACCGGCTGTTGCCCGTCCCCATTACCTCACCCCCACTGGCTATAGCCCGTCACTGGCCCTCCCTCTTCTCCCAAAACCGACCCATTTCCCGCGACCTATATAAATTCTTACCCTTTTGCGACGGCGCTGTTCCCCAAAACAGAGAGAGATAGAGAAAGGGGGAAGAAGAGGAGGTGGAAGTGGAGGCTGTGGGTGGTAGGCGTAGGAGTCTTTTCTTCTTCGTCTTCTCTTCGTCGTCATCAAAATCGGTTTCTCTTGGGTAAGCAACTGGGTTTGCGGCTGTTTTCCTGGGTGGTGATTAATTGCGTCCGTTTGACGTTTGCTTTTGGGTGGAGTGTTTGGAAATTAAGGCGAATGATAGTGGATTTGTAGGTCAGTTCTGCGCGATCATCTTGTTGATGGTTTGGTTTTTGGGAGGTTGAAGAAAGATGTGAATTTGAGTTTGTTGTACTTATGTTTTTGGGTACAGTTCTCCGTGTTTAGGGTTTTCGGAGGTTCTGTTCTTATAATTTAATAGTCTGTGGCTTCTTGTGTTTAATGGTTTTATATGCTAGCTTTTTTTTGGGGGGATTTTGATGGTTAAAGGCTGTACTTTTGTTGCTGGAGTTGACCGACTTTGGTGAGTGCCTGAACATATACGTGTTCAGGGATTTGTTCACAGAGATTTTTCTCTGCCTATGGCTGATCTGCATTAATGTATTTTTCATACAATATGATCTTATTGTTTCATCAGTGTGATGATTTGCAGTGATGGATTGCAGATTTTTGCTGTGGAATTCAATAATCAGGGCCTTCTGTCGTTTTTTTCTACAATGAACCCCAAAAGTTTGTCTCTTTATCTCCTGAGTTACAAAATTAGGGTTCCATTTGAATTTTGTTAAACGCTAATAGAGGGGATGAAACTTGGTTCCAGACGTTTTTGGCATGAAACATTAGGATTCCCTGCTTGATAGAGGAATAGCTTGGTGTGGAAATTGGTTTATAAGTAGCAGTGGTTTTTGTCTAGGGCTGGCGTTGGATAACTATTTGGATTCCAGCCACCAGTCGGCGGTGCCCTCTGTGGCCCCGTCCTTGGTGGCTGGAGGTGGACGAGGAGTCTTAAAACAGTCATCCTGTACCTCTGGCATCTTTTGCCAAGGAGATGCCCAAAGCCAGGCACCGGATAACTCTGGTCGATCTAATATTGGGCTTCCCTCTGGGGACATGAACCGTGGTGTCCGTAGCAGCACAGGAAATTCTTCTGGCCCCAGTGTTGGTGCAAGCTCTATGGTTACTGACGGTAATTCAGCTCTATCTGGTGGGCCTCACTTGCAAAGAAGTGCCAGTATTAACACTGACTCTTACCTACGCCTCCCTGCATCGCCTATGTCGTTCTCCTCTAACAACATATCCGGCTCTTCTGTAATGGATGGAGGTTCTATCATGCAACAAAGCTCATACCAAGAGCAGATGCAGAAACAAGGGGCATCCAGCGTTACATCCCAACCAGCATCACAGGATCCAGGATTTTTAGTGCAGCCTATAAAGAAACCCAGGTTGGATATAAGGCAAGATGATATTCTACAGCCACAGGTCATCCAGCAGCTTTTGCAAAGGCAGGATACATCACAGTCGCAGAGGCCTAATCCACAAATGCAGGCCTTCATGCAGCAGAAACTGCTACAACAGCAAATGTTGCAATCTTTACCTCCAATGCAGCGAGCACACATTCAACAGCAACAACAGCTCAGGCAGCAGATGCAGCAACAAGTTTTACAGCAGGGCCCTTACACAAAGAGACCCTTTGATAGTGGGATCTGTGCCAGACGTCTTATGCAGTACATGTACCATCAGCGTCATCGCCCACATGTGAGTTGGCAATTTTAATCTTCTTAATGTTATATATTTTAAAGGGCACATATATTGGAAATGAAACAGGTATAATTGTTTTTTGTGGTTGATTTAGGACAACAATATACACTACTGGAGAAAATTTGTGGCAGAATATTTTTCTCCTCGTGCTAAGAAAAAGTGGTGCATGTCATCATATGATAATGTTGGCAATCACGCTCTTGGTGTTTTTCCTCAGGCTGCTACAGTAAGTTTCCTCTGTTCCTGATTACAGTTCTTTTAATTAGTTAATTCTTATGTCTTATTTTTTATTTTGGCCTGCCTTTGCATTTTTTATGTTTAAACTTGCTTCAACAAATACTCTGTCTCTAACTTGATTGTCTGCAATTGATGATAATTTCTTATGTCTGTAATGGAACTGCATATTATATTATTGAGGAGCAGTAAATACATCATATCCGTATATCGAATGTTTATCTTTATAATTTTGATGTATTATCCTATATATGAATTTTGATATTTGGCATTGCTGAGGGATCCACTTTGATTTCTGCTTGGACAGGATGCATGGCATTGTGATATTTGTGGCTCTAAGACAGGAAAAGGATTTGGTTAGTATTACCTTTCCATTCGTTATTTATATATATATATATATAGGGTCTTAATCTCATTTGTTGAATTTGCATCTTATGGTGTATTTAATAGAAAAGGTGGTTACCATAATTACGTCCTTATTTAATGGGATTCTTTTAGATTATTATCATTTAAATAAAAATTACTAAGATGTAGATGAACGGTTGAGATAAAGGGCCTCACTTATCATAATTAGGGTCGGGCCTTATAAAATCATTACTTTCTCCCTCTCTTTTTATATATATATATATAGAGTATAGATCTATTACATATTCCCTCAACATTTAAAACCACTTTTATAATCAGTAAAGTTGGCTTGTGGTTTTTTCTTTAAAATTCAAAATTCAAATAAAACAAAAACCTCCCCCTCAAATCAAAACCCTAAAATCTATTTAAACCAACCCCACCTCCCATCCAAACCCTACAACAATCGCCATTCCATTACCCTCTCCATCCACGACGCCCTCCCCAACTCGAAGTCCTCCGGCTGTCGCTCCTGCACCATGCAGCCACTAGCCCCACCGTGAACATCTGGCCTCAACGGGATCAAGTGGAGGAGGGTGGTGAAGTACATCGGTCGATGGGAGGAGAGGAAGACGGAGTGGCGAGGGGAAGGAAAGGGCATCGAGGGCCAACAGGATCTGGGGAGGGCGTCAGCGGTCGACAAGACTAGGGGAAGAGTGTCAGTGGGCATGGAGGGGAGGGGGAGAGGACGGCATTACGATTTAGGGGTGGGTGTGGTTACTATAATTTTTGTTTTGTTTTAGGGAGTGGGTTTTAATAATAGGATAGTGAGAGGGAATTTGAAATTTAAAATTTTAACGGTTTTTAAAATGATTTTTGGTTTTGATCAAAATCAAATCAATAAATGAATAGGCTTTACCTGATATTAACTCTATAAGGTCATTATTCTCTCCCTCTCTTTCTTTATATATATATATATATATACATATAATGGCTGTTTTTTCTTTGAAAAAAATGCTCGCTCCCCTTGCTTTTCTTCTTTACTTCATATCAAGTTCTGTTTACTGACTCTAATTTATTTTTTTTTCAAAATATTTTCTTGTGACAGAGGCAACTTTTGAAGTTCTACCCAGACTCAACAGAATAAAGTTTGACAGTGGAATTACAGATGAACTTCTTTTTCTAGAAATGCCTCATGAATGCAGGCTAGCCTCAGGAATAATGCTGCTTGAATATGCAAAAGTTACTCAAGCAAGTATATATGATCAACTACGTGTTGTTCGTGAGGGTCAGCTTCGTATCATATTTACACCAGATTTGAAGGTAATCAACACATTTACGCTTCCATACTTTCACCTAATGATTGCTGATACCTTGCAAACATTTTCTCCAGTTAATAATTATTAGTTAATAAGTTTTTTAAATGTTATTTTTCTTATTCTCATGCAATCTTCTGATTTGGTGCTGCCCTACTTAAGATACTATCTTGGGAGTTCTGCGCACGTCGTCACGAGGAGTTTCTACCACGGAGACTGGTTGCACCTCAGGTACCAACTATTGATAGCAAGACATTACAGATTGACAAGCTAGTAGTTAATACTTACAAGATGGAACTGTAATGATACACTGTTTTTTTTGTAAGACAAGGCAGGATGAGCTCCATATTATTAAGGTATTATCCCAAAATACAAGAGTCAAACAAAATAACAGAAAACAAGAGAAACGTACTCAATGCTTGTAATTCTGTTTGTGGATGAGCTTTTTGTGCTTGTGTAGATCACTAATGCATTGGGTTTTCATAGGTTTTTGGATAATATTGTCTGCTTGTAATTTTTTTATTCTTTTGCCAATAATGTGTCCTAGAACCATGCAGTATTTTAGGGTGCTATATGATCCATATGGTTCTTCACGGTTAGTGGGTGGACCATGCTTATATTTTGAGTTGTTATATATTAGTAAAGTAATTGGTAGTTGATTTGATACTTGATCAGTTGATAAGATAGAAGCCAGTATTAACCACTAAATTCAAGGTGTATAAGGTTTAAGAAAAAAGGTATGTGTACAATGATTGTCAGCTCCTAAACTCTCCAGTACCATTGTGGTGCACTATTTGGGAGCGTAATGGGCCCACTGCTTTCTCAATGGAAGTGCATGTCAAGATCGTGATGTATTCCAGCAAGCTTCTCTTTCAATTAAATGTGGCTGTGAGAGATGGAAAGTTCATCCATAAACGACAATTGTTTGTGAAGGTTTCCACCAAGAAACTTTTTGGAGCATGCAAATATATAACCTTTCATTTTTGTTCTGTCGATACCCAATATGTTTGGTTCTTGCTATGTTATTATTTTGGTCGTCAGTAAATTGAGCTATGTAAAACAGGGAAATATGCAGACAAGCTAAAATCTGTGATTGATATTTAGTATTTTGAGTAGTGCTCAACATCATCCTATGGTCAACATCATCCTATGGTAAAATTGTTGCAGAACAAATAATCATTGGAATTTGATTTTTTTGAAAATTTAATCATTATTGGACATAACTAGTAGCAAAAGACCTTTTTTTCTTTCTTTCTTTCAATTGCAACATTTTGTATTCTTTTTTGAAGTTGCTTGTCTGATCAATGGTTTGTATTCAGGTGAACCAGTTGCTACAGGTAGCACAGAAGTATCAGAATGCCATAACTGAAAATGCATCTTCTGGAGTTGCACCCCAAGATTTGCAGACAAATTGCAACATGTAAGCTAATAATTCTCTTGTAATTACCAGTTGGTGTTCAGTATATGTATATGACAAAATCATGTAACCTAGACGTCATCAATGGTGAAAAGGACGGAGTCCTGGTTGAATGGCTTAACTGAAGGAGTTGACCTTGCAAGTTAATAATGTCATAAGAAAGGATTTATGGTGCATTTAATATGTATCACTTTGTTCCGACATATTGCATGAAGGTTTGAATAAAAAATTTAGAAGTAAATAGATGTAGCAAAAAAGAGTGTACCATTTTATTTTATTCTTTATATTTTTAGCTTTGAAGGTGTTGGTTTTTCTAAAATTTAACAGTTTTGTTTTGAATGATATATTGAAAATATTTTTTGTTGGATCATTAATTTATAAGGAAAAAACTATTTTCAATTTTATGTTTCTTGACATGGTTTGCATCACTACACTTTTTTTTTGTCCTTGATTCTTTTGTCTCTACCAAGCTGGACTTTATGCATATTATAAGAGGATATATGCTGAAGTTTGTGTAATATATGCTGACATCATTATCCATTAATCCTGTTTGACTAGAGAATGCATTTTCAATTCACTGATCGTTTCAATATATACTTAGTTATTTTTCTAGCTTACAAGGGAATTTGTCATACAGTGTAAACTATCATTTACTTTTCACACTGTTATACGGTGTCAAACATTTGTTAGCTCGATTTACCTTTTTTTTTCTTCAAATAGTTGTAGTTTGACAGTTGACTGGATATGGTCTAGTCTGTGCCTTGTTATAATTACCTGGTCCCAAACAGCTTGTGCCGTTATTAGGTATTGATAGATCTAGCAAATGATCTGTCCTTCTTAACTAGCTTTCTCCTGTAGGTTCGTTACAGCTGGCCGCCAGCTAGCAAGAAATTTGGAGTTGCAATCACTGAATGACTTAGGGTTTTCTAAAAGGTTCATTCGATGCTTGCAGGTACTTCAGTTTCTATTCTATTATTTGATTTAACATTTCATATGATTGTTGTATTTGTTTTTTCAACTTAGTTCATTAATCATGTTTTTTTTTCTGTAAACAGATATCCGAGGTGGTGAATAGCATGAAAGACTTGATTGATTTTAGTGGAGAACACAAGAATGGACCCATAGGTATCATTTTTTCTTTGGTTTCATTTTTATATTATTAACTTAATTGTTTGTAAAACTTTTATTTATCTGGGCAAACATTTCTTGAAATTGATTGACTTATACATACATGGGAAATGTAATTAACTTATCCCATTTTTAAAACATTTTTAAACAAAATTTTAATATAGAATATACCTTATTTAATCCACCACAGATTGTACAACATACTCCAACTTCATCATTTTTTGAGTTCATTCTATAATTGATGCAAGTGCTGAATTTCAACAGTTGAAATGCACAAAAAGGTTACAATAAATTGGAAGCCTTAGTTGAAGGGGTTATTTTAATTGGATTTAATTGAAAGTTGTGTCACATTTTTTACTGTATTTTAACTACATCCATAAGGTTAGGATTTTTTTATATAATTGAATATACAATTAGATATTGGTGCACATTCATGTCGGCTGTGGCATCACCACAGCTTCATGCACCTTTGTGTTTGCATAGCATGATACTTTGAAAGTTATTGTTCTTGTTATCCTTGCGGTGTAGATTTGAGTCTAATTCTTTGTGCAGAGACTAGGTTTCTCTCATTTAGAAATCAGATTGTAGCCCAGTTTCCCTTAAGATTGGATTGTAATCCTTCTTTGTTATCTTGGGATGGAATTGTAGTTTGTTTCTCATCATGTCAAACACCAGTTTTATTTCCTAATCTTGTTCATCATAATCATTAGGTCTCCTGTGTGTTTGTTGTCAGCTATGTGTTACGAATCTTAAAGCCAGCATTTTTAGTCTTCAAGCCCTGAATTGGATACATATATTCTTCGATACGAAAGTGTGTGACTTTCATTCTCCACTCTTAAGTTGGGCAATCCATAAATGGAAATCACCAGTCCTAGATTGGTCTTTGGCTAATTCTGAGTTTGAGACAAATGAGTCAATCTCGGTGTGGTTGGATACCACTGCTTATATGATGGTATCTGAGTTAAGGTTGGGTTTGGGGCCTTTCTCTTTTTCTGGTGTTTTGCTGCCTTTTCCTTTGTTCCTGATCTTATCTGTTCGTGTTTCTTTAGAAATATCCCATTTTTTAAATCTTTATACGTGATCTCCTCAACTTGATTGTGTGCATGATTCTCCAACTAGATCCCAAAACATGTAATTTCTCATGAAATCAAGATTTTCTGCACTCAATCATCATTAGTTAAATCCCACAAACTAAAAATTATTTTGAAGTCTCCAATCCCTAAAGATGCGTGTCATAGTGATTAGGTATCAATTGGAAATGATTCCCGGTTCTCAGGACTCTCCAAGATTGTTTTGAATCTAGAATCAATCTCAATTGATTAAATCTGCAATGATACCTATAGAATCAGAATGAAGAATGTGGTCATTTTTGAGTATGCATGCTTAGATAACAAATTTTCTTATGCAGAGTGCTTAAAGATCTTTCCTAGACATGCAGCAGTTAAACTCCAAAATCAGAAAATGCAGGAACCCGATCCAATCATGAATTCTCAAAATTTTCCAAATGATCAAAGTACAGTGAACAAACTGTCTACAATTCACCCGGGTCCAGTCTCTGCAGTGAACAAGATCCAATCAGTTCCTGGCATGTTGAATACCTCTCCACAGAGCAGCACAATTGCATTGAACAATTACCAGATTTTAATGAGACAAAATTCGACGAATTCAAATCTCAGTGCAGTTCAGATGGACCATGTCAATGGTGTGAGCCAGGCACAATTGCAGGGTTCTGTTCCTCCAAGTCCAGGATCTTTGACCAATACATCAGCTAATGCTTTGTTAGCTACCCAACATCCATCACTGTGTGCAAACCTGCCTCAACAGAATAGTTCTCCAGCCTCGCAAGTCAACCACCATCTCCAGCAACATGTTATTCAGCAACTGCTGCAAGAGAGGATGAACAATAACAGGGGAATACCACAGCAATTTCTCTGTGGGCCTAATTTGAAGGGCAGTGCTGGCAAAGAGGTATTTGGTTCTGGAAATTGCAATGCAGGTGAAATGCCTATCCTGAGAAGCACAGGTTCCATGGGAAACGGTGTGCAGTTTGTAAATGGCCCTTCCATGACTAATGACGCTGTCAGTTTGAATTCAAACGGGAGCAATAATTTCAAATCTGTGCCAAATCCAAACAACCCAACCATTTTGGGGAACAATAGTTTTCAATTGAAGCAGGAAATGCCTGCATCTTTTCAGGTCAAGGAGGAAATGCCTTCATCTTTTCAGGTTAAGGAGGAAATGCCTTCGTCCTTTGAGGTGAAGCAGGAAATGTCCCAGAGTCTTCAATTGCCTGATTTGGTTCAGGACATGGCTGATTTCACAGACAGTGGGATTTTCAACGACGTGCCGGAGACATGGGCTATGGGCTAAAGTATTATATAGTTAAATGCCTTAATTTCGGAAAGTATCAACATGATACTATTATTGTACAGTAATTTTGAAAGTCCTGTGCTGGATCGGATTTGGTTTGACTGACACCATGGTTTTTACTAAAGATACTGGGATTGAGCAGTTTTAGGGGATGCCATAACTTTATTGCTGTTAAATGTGGATAACTACTGCAGGAACTCAGTTTAACTGGTCTTACAATGCGACCAAGTACACGTCTGCTCAACATTTTACTGAGAGCAGCCTGTCTTATATAATCTTTTAAGTTATTTTCTTGTTCTGAATGCTCTAGGGTAGTTTGCTCTTAGTGTACAAGGACTTGAAATGTTAATTTGTCCATTGTGATTTAGAACCATTAATCTTGATTGCGGCATTCACTGAATGGCTATCGATGTTCACCGTTTATTTATTTCTCTTTTGTTTCCTAAAAGTGGGAACGACCTTATTAACGTGAGCAGCGGTGTTTGCCAGGGGGACTGTTGTTGGTGGGGGAGCGGAGCAGGTCTTGACCATACTTGATACATGATTGTAGAATGTTAAGAATTATATTATATACCTTTTTTTTTTTTTTTTTTTGAAACAAGGTAGAATTGGATTACAAGGTCGACTTGTGTTTCCACGAGGCAGCAAGTTACAAACATGTTCATGGAATCATGGCAGCAGCTTTGCCCTCAAAACAACCAGCAGTGCTAAACAGATGAATGACATCACAAAGAACAAGCAAGGTTGGCACCAGTAGCAAGCAAGATGTGCAAAGCGCACAATATCAACCGACAGTGTGAACAACACGTGTGGGTTGAACCACCTAGGAAAGCAAACACAAACGCAGCAGCTAGCAACAAAAGAGGTCCAGCAAGAGCATCAAGCATCTTCAGGTCTCTCCATTCTCGAATAGGAGGTCGTCAGTGTCCATTTCCTCAGGAGTCAAAGTGCCTGCATTCATCCCCTCACCGATGATAGCATTCAGAGTAAATTCTGGAGCTGGGTTTGAGATCTGCATGTTGTTGTAATTGATAACAGTTGGGTTCGCCTGGTCCTTGAACAAGTGGTTTAGATTTTAAACGGGTGCAAGATTTACAGCAGCGACATGGAAGTCCTTCATCCTCTTAATGGATAAAGCAACCAAATTCTCATCTTGGGCGATCATAGAAGTCTTCTACACGCCACAAGCACGAAGAGAGGATGTTATCAATAACCAAATTAGTAGTGCAAGTAATATTGTTAAAAGTGACTGTTCCTAGCAGTCCAAAGACACCAATTCAATTACAATCGTTGCCCAAACAGCAAACTGCAAATCAAAAGAGTTCAACTAGAACAACGAGAAAACTTGATCAAACATTAACAAATGATGAATCCTATGTACATAAATGAAAAAAGCCCTAATCTGTTTGGCAAATGGACAATGAAAGACAAGGTGATTGGTGTTCTCCTTCTCTAGGTTGCAAGAACTGCAATTGACATGATCATTCTCTTTTGGAGAGATTCTCCTTTGTGAGGGACAGGATTTTGTGTTTCGGAGGTGATTTCGATTTCCATAAGGATTTAAAGAATTTAGAACTTACGCCACCATCTGAAATGAATTTGTAGTAGGTATTATTGATGAAAGCATCGTTCGCGGATAGTTTCCTATAGATAGTGTCGCTTCTGGATTTTTTGCAAGATAGTAAAGATCAGGGAAGATGCTTTTGATGGTGCATCAATTAGTCCATTGATTTTTCCTAAAGGAGATAAAAGTATCTGCTGCCCATTGAATCGTTACTGCAAACATTGAAACTGTGAAAATATACTTTTCTCTAAAATAGAACCGTAAATAATTATTACACTACATGCTTACACAAGCTTAAACTTGCATGTAAAGAGGAGCACATAAATTAAGTATTATATTGTAAACAACTTGATTCAAAATATGAGTAAGAATCATTCACTTATTTAACCGCTCATTAGCTAGGTCTGGCAATAACTTTCAAAATGCAAATAATTTCACATAGGTTTAGTCACTCTCTATCAATAAATGCCAAAGTCAACCTTATGGACTAAGGTGGCTCAAACATAACCTAATATATATATATGTGTGTGTGTGTGTGAGAGTGATTGATGATCAAACGGTTTTTTTTTTTTAGAAACGGTCAATTGTTATTAATATTTTTCCTGATTATGTAAACCACCACCAAAAATCAAATAAAATCCAAAATTACATGTCTCCTGGAACAGTAAGTTCTTGTCAAAAATTTAAATGTAGTAACAACTAATGTTCATCTGGCTAACACAAAGTTTCCACAAAAAGCACAAAATGTACAGTACAAATAAATTAACAGAATATTAATCACTGTACAAGATGATCTCTAGTAGGATCAGAATAGGTCTAAAGTTGCTCAACCGATGCAATAGAAGGAGTAGAGATTTGTAGAGCTAATTGTGCCTACTCCATATCCCAAGATTGTCACATGATTGAGATAGAGTGTAAGACCTCATCTTTGTTGCATAATCAATCGTTCACTAGAGTAAAAACCAACTTGTCTTTGTGTGCGGTCAACAGTATTTAATTCGAGTATTTAGCAAATTGTTACACCTAATTAACCAACACCCAAATCAGAACATAGATGACACATTTGTAATAACTAGAAATCTAGGATAGAACCAAGCATAATTAGCAAAACCTCAAAACATTATTGATGTAGGTAATTTCCTAACCTCTCTAACGAATATAAGAACACTAAAAACCATAAAGTGTTAGTCTAGATATTGGCCCAAACAGACCCATTACAGTAGAGCTCTCGACAACACAGATTCTTTCGATATGTCTGGAAGAACCTGGGCACATATGTACCAAACTACGGAATTAGGAAAAACACAAAACATAAAAGTTGTAGAACCCATCTTACTCTTTCCAAAAAAAAAATATGATCATCATATTCTATGAAGTAAAATCTAACCCAGATTTGAAAATACTAATAGAAACTTCTTCCACAAAGTTGTAACTGAAAACTCTGAGTTTTACCCAAAGCAACATATAAATGATAAGATCAGAAGTAGGTTTCTGTGGAACTCCTTTTCTTCTAATTATAAAAGTCTCTATTTAGTTAATTGGGCAACCTTATGTCGATCAAAAAAACAAAGAGGTCGGGGGATTATTAACTTAAGAAATTTCAATCATGTTTTGAAAATTAAGTTGCTTTGGCAATTACTTTCTAAGGAAAATAATATGAAATGGAAAGAACTTCTTAAGGTGAGATATCTCAATAAAGTTTGGCATGGTGCTTTATTAAACTCCTCTGTAAACAATTGCTCTCCTCTTTGGCAAAATATGAAGGCTTATTTTGATATTTTTAATTGATTCACCACCTTCCAAGTTCACAGTGGTAATAATACACTATTTTGGGAAAATAAGTGGTGGAATAGGAAAAAATTAAAGTTAAAGTTCCCCGAGTTATATTCTATAGCAATGTTTAAGAAAGCATCAGTTAAACAAACTGTGGAATTATTTAGGACTGATTTCAATAAATTTTTTGATCATTCCAAGGTATTCTTGGGTGATCATACAATACTCCAATCACAGG
This sequence comes from Posidonia australis, assembly GCA_024699735.1. NCBI lineage: Eukaryota > Viridiplantae > Streptophyta > Magnoliopsida > Alismatales > Posidoniaceae > Posidonia > Posidonia australis. Next base: position 35,244 of record JAMKQA010012867.1, read on the forward strand.
TAGATTTCCTAGCTGCTTTACTGCAAGATACTTCCCTATTGCCTGGAGGGGACAACCTTATATGGCTGCCAGCCAAAGATAGCACCTTCTCAATTAATTCTTGTTATAGAATCTTAAATGATGGAGACATCCAACTTCCTCTTTATTGGAATATTTGGAAAAGTTGGGCATCCTTAAAAGTCAAGCTTTTCTCAGGGATGGTCTTAAATAATAAAAATTTAATTAGGGAGAATTTAGCTAAAAGAGGTTGGAATGGTTTAGAAACTTGTATACTATGTAAAATGCATAGAGAGACCAATACCCACTTATTTATTTATTGTGCCTTTATCTGGCCTATTTGGAACTTCTTCTTATTCTCTACTATGTACCTTGGATACTTTGATATTGCTGACTTATTTAATTTTACTCCTACGCTTAAATTTAATCTCAATAAGCATGATTGGGTTGCTTTAGTTCAAATCATTCTCTGGCTAATTTGGATGGAGAGAAACAACAAAATTTTTAGAGACCGTAGTAAGTCTCACATAGCAATTATTTTTGATATCATCTCTCTAATGCATCATTGGATAGATAATTTTGCAACAGGCTTTGAGAAGGAAGAACTCTTACAATCCATTTCCTCTATGCACAATGCGTAGACCATGGAGCAAGTCCCAAACAATTCTACATCTTCCATGGGATCCTTTGAGGCTTTCCAGCCGCAACCCTCTGAGCCTACTACTAACCTGTCAAGTTCTGCAGGAGAGGGAAATGAAGTTTAATTTGGCTTCCCACTTCTACAATCTATAATTCCTTTTTGTCATATTTGGGTGTGAGAACTTGGATTATGTATGGTTCTACGCAGATACTTTACTTTTGCATCTATCTAGAACTGTTGGTTCCAAATCTCTGTAATATTTTGGACATTCTGATCCCTTAGTGGTGGTTTACATAGCTAAGGGAATATTAATTATAAATTACCATTTTCAAAAAACATGTAAATGAATTCTAATATCTTAAACATGTTTCTGAACATGAAAGATGACATTCCAAATTAAATTAAACAATTTATCTCTCTCTTTTATTTTTTGTATCATATGCGAGCTAAATGATTATAGGAGAAATCATCCATTCACCTCCTAAGTCAAGCACACGTCTAGTAACATCTAATTATATCGTATGTATGTGCACGTTTCAATCGTGTATACTTTCAAAATCAAACTCAATCCGTTAAGAAGCATACCTTGTACCAAATAGCAAAACGGTAGAGATATACATCCTCATTTTATCTTATCTCGTCTTAATATAAAACTGCTCTTTGTAGTCCTTTAAGAGCAAATCCCAGATGAGGAATTCAAAATATAAGAACCTCGATTCCAAAGAAGATTCTTCTCACTCTAAAATTAGATTTTTAGCTCCTTTTTATTGTTTACAGTTAGGATTGGCAGTGGATTGGGTCTAGATCTAAGATCCGTAGATTTGGACTTGTAAAGTATGGGTCTGAGTTTTGAAAATAAGACCTACGGATCCGTAGATCTCGAACTGCTAGATCCACTCATTTATTGGGTAGGATCTAAGTCTAAAAATACCTATACTTGTGGATCCATGGACTTGGTGTATATATAATATATTATACGTTAAAATATAACGATTAATGTATAATATTTTCACTACACACACACTTCTATTCTTAATCTCTCATTCTCTTTAAATTTCTCGAAAGTCAAAACCCTACTATGACGATAGTAGGTGCTGCCTCCCCACTCCGATCCATCTCCTCTCTCTCCTTCGCCTCTCCTAGTTCTAATCCTCCCCTCTTCGACCCTCCCTCCTTCACCTCCCTCCTCCATCAACCACTACGTCCTCCTTTAGTCCTTCCCTTTTCCTCTTCCACCTCCCCCATACGATCCTTTCCTCTCCAAATCTCCCTCCTCTGGTTTGCAATTACTTGGTCTAGTGGTGAAACCTCTTTGTGGTTGTACAAGAGGTCGGGAGTTAGACTCCCACGGACATCATATATATTACATCACTTGGTGGTGGTCTCATAGCCAAGTGTTTGATTGTAATATATATTAATACCCATTTCCAAAAAAAATCTCCCTCCTCTGTCTCCCTCCTCCAGTGCGAGGGTCCAACAACTACCACTCCCTCTTCTAGGACAACGATAGACAACTACCTCTCCCTCCTTCGCCTCCCCCTTCCAGTGGTTCTCCATCCTCCAAGCTGACGTTTGAGTACCATACATTCCAAGTGCTAGACAGTCGCCTCTCTTTCCTCCCTCCAACAGTTCTCCAGACCAACAATAGCCAACTCTCCCTCCAGTAATTTAGCCCGACAACTGCGGTTCTTTATCGTTACCTCTCTGTCGCCATTTCCTCTTTGGACTCTGGTATCTTTTTTGTAGTGTTTTTGTTTGCACTGTAATCATGTTCAGTTGAATATTATTTTTGTTTATGAAATCTAAATTTTTCATTGAATTATTTGAATAATTGAGTCTTAGTTGAATGTCATTGCATTCAATAAAGTTTAATTATGTTTATGGTTTAGTAAATTTTCCTCTGATCAAACATTGAGTATTTTTCATTGAATTAGTAAATTATTTGGTTACACTGTTAAATTAAATTTGAACATTATTTTTTTACAATACTTTTAGTTTAATTAAAAATTTACTTTCTTTAAAAAAAATAGATTGGAGAACTCATCATACCCGAGCCTCGGATCTAGATGCATTATCTTTATGGATCTAGGTCTTGATTTTAGAATCCAGACCTAGACCCTAACCTAGATCTGTGAAAAAAGATGGGTCTGGATTTAAGTAGACACGACCCAGACCTGACCCATTGCCAGGCCTATTTGCGACTCTTGCAAATTAAACTAAGTCTATTGAAAAACCAAGCTTGCCTTAGGAAGTCGTCTAAGGATATGGATCAATAACAAAGCACGGATTAATAACCAATGAGTTTCTCAATTATATTTTGGTCAATGTTCTACTACTGTCCTGATCTGTTTTTTGGATTTAACACTCAACATTGTCTGATCTTAAGTACACATACTTTAGTTGGTGTTGCATCCCTAGATGAAAGGGGGGAAATTCACAAATGGAAGGGAAACCCAAAAGGTGGAAGAATAAACATCAACAGAGACAACTTAAATCACTGAGAGTGTACAAAGCTTGATGCTTCCGTACATGTTAAATACTAGGGTTTTTTCTTTGAGCGTCAAGTCTGTTTTCTAGTGCATCCTCTTCATAAACACTACACTAGCGATGTTTTACATTCGAGAGTATCCAAGTCGATCTTGGAGGACGAAACCGAATTTGCTCATCCAGTTGATGATAGTTCATGCTTTAGTTCAAATTTAATGAGGCTGTAGCAAGCAGAATACCAGATGACTGATGACATCAGCAAGTAGCATTCATCTTGAAGAAAAAATAGAATCATTAATACCCCAAGCTTCAGCTAAAAACTTACAATAATGCTAACCATCTTTCTCGACTACAACACATCCCCCATATCCAACGTCAACTTCGACTACCATTCGAGTGAAAAAAAAGAAAAAGGTTTGAACATATTGACAAGCAACATTAATACACAGGAACCTTCTTACACTTGCTGTAACAAAACAAACTTGCAGTTGCTCCCTAGAGCAAAAAAAACCTGCCTCTACCTGTAGTGACTTATCATACACCAACATGACTTATCATACACAACCTGTGAAGATCTTATGTGGTTTAACACCACTAGGACATATCAACACCGAGTCAACACATAAACCTCCTTTGGTATGTGTACAATCAATCTGTATCATAGAGAACTTCAGCCTCGTAGATATGTTAGAATTCTTGATAACAAAATTACCAACATGATAATGGATCCAATTCCCAGGTTCATCTAAGTAACACTCTGTTAGGGCAGGCTCTCCACATGAAGTTGATAGCTGAAATTTCACAGGCTTTATATCCCATCCATGAATGTGTCCAGTGTCGCAAATCCGGCGGCCAAGCCTTTTTGAGGTGCGGCCAAGCTGAAGCCTGAAGAAGAGGCTGTAAGTACCAGCTGGAAAGCAGAAGTTGATCTCCCCAACCACCTCAAACCACCAAATCTGCTGAAGGTATGCCACCGTGTGGAATCTGAAGATAATACAACAAAATTTGAGATCATGTCTATCACGTGTGGATAAATGATTAAAAAACAATAATGAAGTTGTCAATTGTGACAACCATTAAATTCTTGGAATTTTGCATGCAAAATGCACAGAAAACATAGAATTGCGAATAAAAGTGAAGAATGCCAAAATCAGATAACAAACATAGTGTTTATTAATGTATGCCATCATATAGATGCTACTATAAAAAAATAGCAAGCAGCACTCTTTCTGACATAGGAAATAGAAACGAACATGAGAAAGGCATTGGCTATAACATCATGAGGGCACGAGATGTTTTCAACCTGCACATTTGGTTGTTTACAGCACTTTATTTGTCTGGAGCCATTAATCAACTTAAGCAATAAGATTTCTGTGTAATCAATTACAAAACGTACATTATCTTTACAATTCATTAAGTCTGCTCGAAATTCCAAATGTATTCTTCTTTGGACAATAAAGATAATTGATTAATTGGATATATGATACAATCGAC
>JAMKQA010012868.1:0-32643 GCA_024699735.1 Posidonia australis
TATTTAAAACAGAAACCACATAATGCAGAAATTATCATGACACAGAAACATATGAACACCCATGAAGGAGCATCCAACTTATCATAAAAGACACGAAAAAGATCATTGATATACAGATTACATATCAGTTGGTTTAAGTAAAGAGATAAGTAAAGGCCCTACCTTGCCTAAGATGTTTCCTCCTTGGATCTAAGTAAAACTCCTTCTTGTTGCTTTGGATCAGTTGGGAGTGCAAGAATATACTCTGGAAAAGAGTGTAAGTTGCTGGGAATAGAAAGCTTTGCTGAGAGTAGGTGAGTAGCTCAACCAAGAGAGAAAAAAGGTTGCTAGTGGAAGTCCTTTTAAAGAGTCTCAACAAGGTAACTCCATGGGATGCAAAAGGATTCAAAGCTCAACAGCCTCGCGCAGATTCATGAAGAATATTCGCGAGTGAAGGTTACAAGCACAAAATATGGAGAGCCAACAGCCAGCAGCTTGAGAAGTGGTTGTGCCCCAGCTTGGTGCGCCTGCTTAGTGCGCCAGCTTCGTGCTCTACTATGGTGCTCCACGTTGGTGCTCCCACCTAGTTGCTGAACCATAGGCTTAGGGTCGATTTGTGCAAGGATCTCTGGCTAATTAAAATGTCAAATAGGACTCAAAAGTGGTTGGGTTGACCGCATCCAAAGCAATATCTTCAGAGAGTTTACCTATGAGCCACCTCAAAATTGGGGTGTCTACAGCGTGGACTTGGTCAACCGATCCACGATCACCCACACGATGATGTTCTTTTTGCTTGTGCATGGTAAACCAGTCACGAAATCCATGGAGATATCTTCCTATTTCCACATAGGGATGTTCAAAGGCTGCAAAGTTCCTTCAGGTCTCTAGTGTTTTGCCTTGACCAGTTAGCAAGTTAAGCACCTTGCCATGTGGTCAACAACATCTCTCTTCATTCCAGGTCACCAAAAGTTCCTCTTCAGATCTTGATACATCTTCGTACCCCCGGGGTAAATGATGTACCTAGACCGATGAGTTTTATTCAGCAATCTCTGACTAGCCTTTTCGTGCTAGAGCACACACAAGCGCAAATCATATCTCAGCTCCCTATATGTCCCAACAAAGAAATGAGGCTCTCCACTAGCCTCTAACTTTCAAAAATAGCCTGAACAAAAGGTTCCAGCTACTGACAGGCAACAATGAATTCCACTTGCTTGGGGAGAATAGATAGGTTGGTCACCTAGGCCCCAACCATTTCTGGAGCTCGTCTCTTGGGCCTGCAACCAACTAGATCCTCCAATATGGTCCACTCGTTGACCATCAGGCTCACCATCACGTGCGTACACCGACTTAGAGCATCGGCAACCACGTTGACCTTTTCACAGTGGTAGGACAAACTGAAATCGCAGTCCTTTAGTTACTCCACCCACCTACGCTGCCTCTAGTTGAGATCCCTCTGAGTGAAGATATACTTCAGGCTCTGATGATCGGTGAAGATCTCAAACTGTTCTTCATACAGATAGTGTCGCCAAAGCTTAAGAGCGAACACTATGGCAGCCATCTCTAGATCATTGATCGGGTAGTTCTTCTCGTGATCCTTCAGTTAGAGAGAAGCATAAGCTATGACATTGCCATACTGCATCAGCACACAACCTAACCCTACACCACTAGCATCACTATACACCATGAAGCCACCACTTCTAGAAGGTAGAGTCAACATGGGAGCAGAAATCAAACGAGCTTTCAACTCATTGAAGCTTGCTTCACAATCATGGTTCCAACTAAACGAGACTTCCTTCTTCATCAACTCTATCAAAGACACAGCTATGGAGGAGAAATCCCTAATGAACATCCAATAGTAGCCTGCCAAACCCATGAAGCTTCGGATCTCCGTCACTATCTTGGGTCTCTCCTAACTACTCACTACCTCCACTTTAGTAGAATCCACTCTGATACCTTCTCAGAAATCAAATGGTCTAGGAATATTTTGACATCTGGGCCTGATTATCCATTTTTATTATAAACCATGTAATTATTTGCAATATTGTGTATAATGGTTTATTAATGGGTAATCTGTTGTTTCTTGGTTGTGGTTGGCTTTCTGTGCATCTGCTTGTGATTTGGGATCCATGTGAAGTCCGATTTGAGGATGCACAATTGCCTCGGTTTGCGTGTCGTTCTTTCCTCTTTTCTTTTCTTTTCTTCCTCTTTCTCCTTCTTTTTCTCTCACGAGCCACGCCCTTCCACCCATTCTACGTCTTCTTCTTCTCTTCTTCCACCCGTGCCACCAGCGACGGAGGTCCATACCTCCCCATCTCATCCGACGGGATGGGTGACCGGTGCTAAGCGAGTGGTGGCAGAAATAAGAGAGGGAGGCAGGAGTGGGCAGAGGGAGAGTGCGGTGAGAAAGGAAAGGAAGAGAAGAAAGGGAGCAGAGGCGCACGAGCTGGGAGGAGGTGGTGAGCCGCCCGTGCGTTCCGCCGACAGAGGAGGCTTCGCCGAGGCGCGAGGAGGTTCGCCGGAGTGTAGGGAAGATCGCCTGGGGCTGTGCCAGGTACGCGACCCCTTCCCTTTCCTCCGTTTGCTGTTTTATTAACAGTAAGATTATTTGCATGAAAATAAAGATAATGCATGGAAAATTGTAGAAAAATAGTAGGAATGATGGAAATGAGTTCAATGATGTGTATGTGTAAGGATCATGCTAGATTGTGTGAATTTTGGGAGTTTTGAGGAGTTATGCCTTAAATGCTTTAAGGTTCCATTCTGAGCATGTTTTCTTTTACGAATTTATATCTTCTTGTGTGGTTGATGAAATCATGAATGGTTCGAGGAGTTTTGAAGTAGACTTAAGGTTCTACACCCCATGATTTTATGGAAATTTATGATGCATGTCTTGGGGCGATTTTTCGCTGCCTGAGCAGGGGTGTGCCCTGTCTGCGAAGAATTCGGTATACCGAAAAAATTCGGTATGCCGAAATCCTAGCAGATTAGGCCAGGACCCAAGTTTCGGTAGACCACACACACGAGGACAGGGCACACAGAAAGCCAAACTACGAGGCTAAAGCACAAAACCACAGAATCACTGAATGACCTTACACTAGTAATATCCCTTCATTATAAAATTCATTAAAAATATATATTTACAATTAAATGAATTTTTAGGTATTACACCCTTTCTTTGGCATGTAATGACCAATATGTCGCATTCATTTGGTTCAAATTATTGCATTTGCATGCTTACATTATTTTTATCGTATTTTTCTTTATATTCAGTTTTATTCGTCTTTCAATTTTAAATAAACTAAGTAGTGACTCCATATTTTTCTTATCCTCATTGTTTTGCTTTCATTTAGTATTTTCAAGTCGAACGTTCCTTCTCGGATTCATTATTTCACCGTGACCTCCTCGGTTCACGTGTTTGGCTTTCCTCACTTCTTCATTCGTGGACATAAGTTATTGTCGATCCACGTAAATCTTTATGTATTTGAGATTATTAGTTTTTTCGTTTATCTTCCTTATGAATTTTCATCTATTGTGCTTGTGTATACACATATTACCTACCATAGTGTGTTATTAATGTGCCAAATCATATATGCTTTTGATTTATCGATTTCTGTTCCACAGTGAGGTGAAATCCTGGTGATATTAGATGCTCTAAGAGGCAGCTGATGTACCAAATACGTCATGGTTTGGGCAACAACCACACCTAACAATGGTGTTGCTTTGGCATGCATGCTTATGTAGACATTGTTAGGGCTTTCCAGTCTTCTCGTTGTTTAAGCAATTGTCTGCAAATTAATTACGAGATTGTTGGCAATAGTTTCTGCTGCATTCACTTACTGATATATAGCTATCTCCTTCTTTCATGTAATCTTCTTATAGGAATAAATGAAGTTACAGTTTCTCAGGCAGTTATTACTTTGCTATTTGCAGGAACTCATTTCAGTGAAATACTTACCTCTAGAACCACTACTACAGCTTGAACCATTCATTAGATCGATTATCGTTGAAAGCTCAATAAATTCCATCGATGAAACTGATTTTGTGAATTTATTAGACATTTTGCACTATGAAGAAATGCAAAATGTGGGTGTGGCAAAATAAGCACCTCCTAATTAAATATCACTAAATACATAGAATAAGTGATAGCGTAGAAAGTGGAAACAGCCAATTCTGCAGGTACATGAAAGAAAAGACAACGATTATGATAATAAAGAGAAAAATGGTGGTTTTGAAGATGGTAACTAGCTAGCACATCAAATATGATGCATCAGTATTTTGTTAGAGAAAATACGACAAGTTGCCGACAAACCACCTACATCAAGTAATAATTGGGATATAGGAGGTCTAATTTTGCTTTCTTGTGGGCTCAGAAACTCAGAATGGTACTGTGTCATTCAGTAGTCATTGATTAATTCGTTGAAACGTAACGCTCGATGTGAAATGCTTTCATTTAGGCCAGTAGACATTAGCACAATGCACCGGCCTCATCAAATATATAAAGGCTCCTTCCATTACCTAGTCATCTATTAAAATGATCTGAAAATCTCCATTACCTTGCCTTTGCAGATACTAATTGATATTATCTCAAATTTCTGGTCGGTGCAAAACTATCCATTCCAAGCTCAGTCAAATTAATTAATATTATCTTTTCCTACACTCATCAACATCTACTGCTGTCTGATTCCTCAAACCATCCCTTATTAGATACCATCTTTTTCTGGGTCCTTTTCCTTTCACTGTTCCATACTACTCGCCAGTCACTGCTTCTGTACCTCAGGATGTGTACCACCCGTCCGGAGGTGTCAAGGGAGAGAACACTGCAGGACATTTCTGAATGGTGACATACAATCCCTATGTAATACTTTTATGATTTACAAAACCTCAACCGAAATTTTCCAGGGGCAATTTTAGGCTTTTTATGGGACAGTCCAGTTGGTGAGGGGAGCTCACCAACCATGTAGAGGTCGTAAGTTAGAATTGCTACACGACAACATCGACAGAAAGTATCCCACAAATGGTGAGTGCAATGTCTTAAACCTACTTCGTTTAAGATATCTTCATGTGAACACCACCTAAATTTGAGTTAAAAACATACCATGACCACTGTTAGTGTATTTAATATAATTAATATTATCGTTTGCCAAAAAAAAAAAAAAAAAAAACTGTCATGTGTTTGTGTCCCGTTTTCACATGCAATGTTATTTGCTCCATCGACCATGCACAAGTTGTGGTGATTTTTTTATTCTTTTTTGTTGTTCAATGGGCTAATAAAACCAGTTACGTCTCTTTGAATATTCTCATCTTTAGATGTCAAATTATTTTAAATACTCTTCTTACCTCGTTGTCTCTTTCAGTTATAGTTTTTATTTTGGACATAAAGTAAACTTTATTATTAACCGATGAGAAAATAGTACAAAAGTTTTATACTAAAGTTTTTTTTTGAAATCGGTAATAAGTTTTATACTAAAGTAAACAACAACAACAGACAAAGTTCTCAAGAATACAGGATACTAGCTGAAACACCACGCCACTACCATGTGGCTACCAAGTTACATACTCAACTACTACTTCATTCAATTGGAAGTATTAATAAAGAAAGGAATAATAATAACAATATAGGAATTTTGTAAAACCCATAGAATTAGAGCTTCAGATTAGTCTGATCAAGTACATATTCGATGATAAGAATTAGCGCTGATGGCGCTAGAATCCGAAGTATCTTGTTTGATGTCTATGATTAGTTTTTAATCAATCATTCGTCTGCTGTTGTTTACGCTGGCACATGAGCAGCTAGAGCCGAATCGGTAGAACAAATTGATCAAAACCAAACAATTCCTCCCTCTCTTTCTCATCTCAGTGTAAGAAGAAGAAGAAGAAGAAGAAGAGGGGGTGGTTGTCACTTGTCAGGAGGACCGATATGAGATCTTCCTGTTAAGGTCCAGAATCTACAAGTGGTTTGTCGTGATGCCAAGTGCCACCATCCATTGATTTCACACTGCTATATGTATACACTTCAGCCTTCAGGGTCCCTTAAGCCTTACAAGATGCCAACTCATCTCATAAGGCAGGCACGAGGTTCTGCTGGCACTAGCAGTACTACTCCCTGCACGGACTATATATATAATAATTAATGCACGGGGCAGGGGCTCCATGCATGCTAGACGTACTGTTCCATAAGTAAATAAATACCTGTGGTGAGCTCGTAGAAACTTCCAGTCCAAGCACAACCCAAACCATAGTGGCATAGTGTATGCACCTGGAAGACGAGTGCTGACACTGTAGAATTCAGTAACATAAAGCCAACAGCAGCAAAGACTGTTCCAAGCTGCATATGATGTTTGTCGTCGAGTACTACATGCATGATTTAGTAGTGTAATTGCATGCTTCTTCTTTTTTTCTTTCGACGCGTGTCCTGCACGAGGCGTCTTTCGGCCGTCGGATGCGTCGGTTGAGCAGTACGACTGCCCGCCGACACCGCTTTTCTCCGATGGCAACAGGGGTCACACGTGTGTGTGTGTGTGTGTGTGTGTGTGTGGATGGGAGTGGGGTATCCAGCATTCACAGCTAGCAGCCTGCAACTGTGCTGTGTGTGGTCCAAACACACGTACAATGTTTACAGTGTCTTGACTGGTGGTGGTTGGGAGCTTCGTTGGGTGAGAAGGTGGTCGGTCAATCTATCTGCCAACAGGCGATGGCTAATGGGGATATCAAGCCAGAGAATAGAGCAGAAAACAGGAAAACACAGATTTATGTGATTCTTCACAGAAGACTACGTCCATGGACGGAAGAATATTATTGTACAAAAATGGTAAGTATAGAAGAGAGGAGCTGTATTAAGAATAACATGTCAAAAGTAGAATTCGATGCACCAACCATCGTACACGGAAGGAGTATGTTACAACGAGATCTCCATCTCCAGAAAGGGTGTGGACACTAAGGTGGGGTTTGTACACCTAGAAAATACAGGAAATGATTTGATAGGAATCTCATTTCCTGTTGATCATCCACAATAATGGTGTTTGTGCACTTGATCAGAAATGATTTTAAAGGAAACTCATTTTCTTTACTTTCCAGACTATATAAATATCAACTCTTTTCATTTCCCACCCCTCCCTATGGAATTTCAACAGAATTCTCCATCCAACGCAGCCACGTCCTCCCCTCACCCTCCTCCTCTTCGTCGCCTATCCTCGTCTTCCTCTCCCCTCCCTGTCGTCCTCCGTGCCTGTCTTCCTCCTCTTCCGCCTCATCCGCTCCCTGCCGTCCTCCGTGCTCGTCTTCCTCTCCTCTTCCTCCTCCTCCGCCTCATCCCCTCCCTGCCGTCCTCCGTGCCCCTCTTCCTCCTCCTCCACCTCATCCCCTCCCTGTCGTCCTCCGTGCCCCTCTTCCTCCTCTGTCGCCTCATCCCCTCCCTGTCGTCCTCCGTGCCTCTCTTCCTCCTCTTCCTCCCCTCTTCCTCCTACGCCTACCATCCTCCATGCCCCCTCTTCCTCCTCTGCCTCCTCCGCCTCCATGTCCTCCTCTGCCTCATTAAAATTTATCCTGTAGCTTTGAATCGTCTCGCTCACCAAAACAAACAAGAAAGGGGGCAAACCAAGTGTTCACAGGGAGATGGCATTCGCCATGCAGTGCTGGGTCATCTCTTCTCTCCACAACTATTGCCTTGCCTCTGCCGTCCTTCACCGCGCGAGGGCTTTCTCATCCGACAACCTCATCGACGTCAAGCTCTTGAATCTTTTCTTTATCAATAAAAATGTGTGTGCTGTGTAAAAAAAATAATAATGGAGATGATGCTATTACCTTGTCATTTTCAAGGCATGTAAAAGATTTGCTCGACGAACTCAATAGCGTTTTGTTTCTTCTTCTTTTTTTTGCTAAAAAGAATCTAGTTTATTTTGGTAGTTTGATTAATAATAATTGTAATTTATGAAGTTTATTTGATTAATATTTTGGTTTATCTAGTTTATTTTGTTGGAAAGTTGAATATTTTTCAATTTAATAATAATAATGTTTACTTTCTTTTAAAATCTGTTAATACACAAACACTCATATTTCAGTTTCTTCTACTTTCTTGAATTGACACAGATAGTAGGAAACTTGGTCAACAGGAAATTAATTTCCCTCACTTTCTAATTCCTAGTAATTCCTATTGACTCCAGAATTCCATTTCTTGTCAAATTTTGTGCAGAAACAGACCATAAGTGTATATTACAACAAGATCCTTGGTTCTAAATAGGGTGTTCCATACTCTGAATTTCAACATTTCATTTCACACTAGTCCATCTGGTACCATCTCTCTTTTACAGAATATCATCTAAAGGTAAAGATTGTTTCATATAAGAATTCATGTATACAAAACCTTTTGCATCTTCCCAACAAGATACTTTAAAACCTCATGTTGCATATAACTAAACTGGTACCTGCTTAAGCTTAAACAAATTTGACCCTAATCGAAACAGAATCTCATGGTTTGATCTGAATCAAATTAATACAACCCTATCCTAGTCATGAGTGTTGCATTGGGTCCATTGACAGAGTTGACTTAACTACCGAATATCCCGTTCATGTACAGTGCTACCCATCCATAAGCCTTCTATTTTCATTTGGCAAATGCTATCATACTACTTATGAATACTTTTATACTTACTAGCCAATGCCTGACTTGATTCATGAAGCATACACTAACATTGGTCATGACTCATGAGACCATGACGAATGGCTGCAAGTTGTAAATAAATGTCCCTTCTTTTTACTGCAAGGAAAGAATTAAGATGGTTTTTCCATATTTTCCATTGGATTTTTCCAATCTACTCATTTTCTGTACAATATTTTAACTTGAGAAAGACAAAGTTCAGGTAATAATGCTAGTACCCAGAAGCATACAGATTTTCCTGATTTTGGATCCATCATGCACTTCATTTCTTATTCACATATGTGGAGTCTTCCATGAATACATCCAAGGAGGGACCAACATATGTGTGAGAGAAACCAACTACTATGATGCAGTTGGTCAGGAGGAGTAGAACTTCTACCTCCCTCTCAGGTTCGAATCTTACGGACCGTAAGGAAAAAATATATGCATAACGATATCAAAAAGTATACGTGAGAGAGAAAAAAAGTCGACTCAAAGCCAACATGGCCAAAGTTCTTTTTTTCCCTCTGGAAAGAAATTAAGATGATTATTTGCATGTGTTTGTTTGCATAATATAAAAAAGTTAAGATGATTCCATGTTTCCATATCTTCCGTTGGAATTTTCCAATTTACTTATTTTTGGTACACTATTTTCACTTGAGAAAGATGAAGTTTAGATATCAATGGAATCACCCAGAAGGATACGAAGTTTCCAGTGCTGGGTCATCGGTACGTACATAGCTAGAAAGAAAAAATAGGAATTACTATTTCAGAAAATACATGCATATATACTTACGTCTAACCTATTGACTCGTCTTCAGTTCACCATATTTATGATTTATAATAATCATTTGAAATTGGCCCACTATGTAGGATCCAAACAAAGTAGGTGTTTCGCTTCAATCGAGTTTGATGGTTTAGTTGGGAAATCTAGATCATCGTAATCAATGGTGGATCTATTAAGAGTCTAACCTAGTCCATGGATCAAGCTAGAATTTACCCAACTTATATAATATAATATAATATTATAACCTTATAAATTAATAACCTTAGTCATCTTTAAATCAATTCCAATCCCTTCCATTCTAATCTCATGCATGTTGTCGACAGTACTACTATTGTAGTCACCAACACCATACAATGTAGAGAAGTAATCTACAATCAATCGTCATCCTCTGGCTCTAGCCATCATTCCCTTGCTACCTTCTTCTGATGTAACACTTTACAAATGAGTAAATAATTAATTCGTCTTGCGGAGTTTTATCCATTTGATTTCTTTTCGGTTGAATTAGTATACCTTGATAATCAACTTGGAAACTACATCATTGATGTATGTGAGGATGAAGGCTTCTTTAAATTAAATAGGATTAGTGCTTTTGTAGAAAAATTGGTTGTTAGAAGAAAACATATAATTTGTCCATTATTTGTTGGTGAAACTAGCACTTATATAACTGTTGTGGTGAAAAGAGTCTTTTTTTTTATTACCAGAAAAAAAAAAGGAGTCTTTTTTGGAATAAACATTATAAAGATTCCACTTCGTATTTGAAAGAAAAATGAATTCGCAAAGGATAGACCTTCATTGAGAGAGATTTGTTTAGATCTATTACAACCGATAGTATCATGTATTGATACTACAAATCGCAAACTGTTCATGTCGAAAACCTCATCTTGGTGCAACCTAAATGAAAGCCTCAATTGATTGTGATGGAAGACCAGAAACACCTGATTTTTGTTTTCCAGGGGAAAAAAAAATGGCACACTTTATTTTTGTAATTTGCCTAATTTAAATTCGAAAGGATATACATCAAGGTATTCGCTCATAACCATGAAGAATACCATGAGGGTTGACTAATGGGGTTGCATGAGTTTAGGAGGTTTCCATTGCCACATGATTTGAAGTTTAATGTGGGTTGTTTGGCAAGATTGACATGAGCTGATCTGAGCCCATTAGTTTTGAACTAGGCCTACTTGAGAAATGCATGGCATCAAGATTCATAAGATGAACTCTCTTCCTCGTTTAAGGAGCATCTAACTAAAATTAGCAGGAGGCATACCACCAACGATCAAGCATGCAAAGCAGAGGCGTAAGGCATGTTTTGTGACTGGTTCAACCTAAGGTAGCATTTGGATGGATTTTGGAAGTCAGCTTTTGATAACAATCAACAGGAGAAATGTGAAAGTAGAATTATGACCATATCCAACACAACAACGAATCGAAAACTTCAGGTGCACAATTGTTGCCCAGTACCAGTTTTTATTTATTTATTTATTTTTATTTTTCCAACAAGCACCAATTGCTTTTTCTAATCGTAGCCTAGGGAGTAATTAGTATGTAAGAGTCAGGAAGATTCCTTCTTTTCTGAATTGTAATCAGCTTAGTAACGAGACACATGTTGGTCGACGTTTGGGGGTTCCGACGATGTGGAGAAGATGGAAATCCAAAGTATGTTTTCTGATTCACCTTGTCCTGTGATTTCCACCTCTATATATAGTGGAGCCTTTGATCTTCTACCTCCCTTCGCCTCCAACGGCTCCTATTTTCATAAACGCCAGCCATCAATGCCGGCCATATAACATCATCAACATCAGGGAGGAAACGGACGACTGTTTCCTCCTTCCATATGTAATGGTGGTCTTCATTGACTACCAACTCACAACACAAGCGTTAACCGCCTTCTTAATGTAAGAGTTGACGGAACTTATATCGATCCAGATAATTAAATTTAAATTCCAATGATTAATCAATGATTACTCAGCTAAGTAGTAAAGCTTTTTTTGTGATTGTATAATATAGGTTCCATCCCATGGACGTTGGAAAATAGAGAAAAATGGATTCAAGGGAGATTTCAAGCTTAGACCTTAATTGGCTGTAGTGGTGGCATTGTGGGTTAAACTCTACACCTATTTGACACTAAGCTCACCTTGTACTGGGTTGGTTCCTTCTTCTTGTAAACTAACTAGCTACTAATAGTCTTTTTGCACATAAAATGAAAAAGGAATTTCCACGAACTTCTGTTGTCCATGTCTCACCGTTGTTCTCCTTTATTGCTTATTGACGCAAATGTAGTTCACCATTGGTAATTTTAAGAGGAAATAAAAGTAATTCTACATAGGCATGCCAAATCTATTCGATATAGTATTATTTTGTTGCTCTTTGCCTTTAGCGTGAAAGTGCTCAATTACATGAGCAAGTGGAGCATCAGAGCAAAAGAAAGGTTGAGAAGAAGGAACACAGGATAGTCAGAAGAATTTTTGAATTGCAAAGAATGAGATTTCGCTTATACACTGATAGAGTTCATTATAGGGCTTTAAATAACTGAACTCAACTGGTTCTTAAACTAATTAACTAACCACCTAACAAACGAACTAACTGACAATTATTTTGTAACAACCTTACTAACTATCAACTAAAACACGTTACTATTACATTAGCTAAAACACAACCTATCTGTTAGTAAATGGAGATCACTATCACTTGCCCTTAAACTAAGGTGATTGTTGAGTAGAGTTAACAACACTTAGTTTGAAAATCAAAAATTGAAGATGACAAGGATGCAATCCTTTCGTGAACAAATCAGCATCCTGACTAATATTATTGATGTATTTGATCTCAAGAGATCTATCAGCAACCTTTTCTTTAATGAAATGACCATCTACTTCGATGTATTTTATACGCCCATGAAAAATAAGATTCTATGTCAGAGAAATGATGAATATGTTATCACACCAAATCACCAGAGTTGAGGAGTGTCTATAGTGAAGCTCTGTCAACAGCCAATGAATCCAACTGAGTTTAGTGGCTATTTGAGGTAAACTTCAATAGTCAACTTCTGTTGATGATCATGCAACCACAATTTGCTTTCGAGAGCACCAACAAATTAGATTAGAGCCAAGTAAAACACAGAATCCACGGTAGATCTTCAATCAATTGGACATCTAGCCCAATCTTCATCACAAAACGCTTGGAGTTGTAGATTACTAGTAGATATAATAAGCTTGGTGCTCACAATACCTTTAAGATACCTGAGTATTCTTTTTACTGTAGAAAGATGAATATCAATTGGTGAATGCAAGAACTAACACACTTGATTATAAACTTGGTACTCACAATTCCTTTAAGATACCTGAGTATTCTTTTTACTGCAGAGAGATGAATATCAATTGATGAATGCAAGAACTGACACACTTGATTAACAGCAAATGTAATGTTAGGTCTCGTAAGAGTTAAATACTGAAGAGTTCCAACAATTCTCCTATACTGAGTAGGATCTTCCAAAGGAATACCATCAAACTTTGATAGTTTCTGAACTCCAGTTGGAGATGAAACTGGTTTGCTTACATTCATGTCTATCCTATCAAAAAGCTCCAGAATATACTTTGATTGAGAGAGGTTCAACGCATTCTTGGTCTGAAGAATAGAAAACACAAGGAGGTATGAAATTGAACCCAAATCCTTCATTTTGAAATGAAAATTTTAGTGACAATTAATTCACAAACAAATTCAACATTATTGCTAGTAACGATTATGTCATCGATTTACAATAGCAAATAAGCTGTAATACCATTTTGACGATAAATAGTGAAGGATTAGAGACTGACATTCGAAAATGAAGATCTTGCAGCTTGGAAGAGAATTTTGTGTATTAGGAATGAAGAGCTTGTTGTAAACCATAGATAGATTTCATCATTTTACAAACATAGGTACTCTTGGATGGATTAACATAGCCTTGTGGTTGCTCCATGTAGACATTCTCTTGTAAGTTACCATGGAGAAAGGCACTTTCAACTTCAAGTTGTTTGTGTGACTAATCCTTGCTTATAGCAATTGCAAGAACAATTCTTATTGTAGGACATTTCACAATTGGACTAAATGTCTTAAAGAAATCAACACCTGGTTACTAATGAAAACCTTTGGCCATCAAACGAGCCTTGTGTTTATTTAGACTACCATCAGATTTAAGTTTAATGCGGTAAATCCATTTGCAACCTACCACAGTCGTTCCTTATTTGAATGGTACCAAAATACAAGTTTGTCGATCCTAAAAGGTATTGAATTCAGAGTCCATAGCTAACCTCCAGTGTAAACACTTAGAAGCTTGAGTGTATGAAGTAGGAGTAGGACTAAATTCAGAAACAAGAGGAAGAGGAAGAGGATGCTCGGTACTTAAGAAGACTTTCTTCTTATACATTCCAGACTTAGAATGAGTTTGCATAGGATGATTAGAAGTAGGGTACAGATTCAAATTAGAAGATTTAGAAACATTAATAGGAAGAGATTGATCTTTATCAAAAGAAGACTTTCTATTTCTTGAAGATGAATTTGTAGAGGAGTTAGTAGATTGAGTAGAGACTAACATAGGTGTAACCCACACTGTAGAGGATCGAGGTTTAATAATGAAATAGGATTTTGATTAAAAGATGAGAGTTGGGGAAAAGGAAAACATTTTCAACAAATTTAACATGTCGAGAGAGATAGAATTTTCCTATGAAAGGACATCAGCATTTATATCCTTTGTGATGTTGGTTGTAGCCAATGAAAACACATTCAACACTTCTAAATTCAAGTTCGTTTGCTGTATAAGGTCAGAGCTAGGGAAAGCACTTACAATCAAAAGGTTTTAAGAAAAGATAATCAGGTTCTCGACCAAAGATCTTCTGATATGGAGACAGAGTGTTTTTATCAACAATTGAAAGTTGGTTGATAAGATAAAGTGTGTGTAAAAAGCTTCAACCCAAAAACCTTTAGGAAGATGAGATTCGACTAAGAGTGTTAATGCTATTTCAACTAGATGTTGGCATTTCCTCTTAACAATGCCATTTTGTTCAGTTGTATGGGGGCATCTTTTCTATTGAAGAATTCTTTTTTGTTGAAGAAACTTAGCAAGCCTTGTACTAGAAACCCACCATCAATAGTTTAAAATTTTTTTATAGGCATTTGAAATTGAGTTTGAGCAATAGTACAAAATTGAACAAATATATTGAAGAATTCAAATTTTTGTTTAACAGGAAACATACACCCATAATAAGTAAAATCATCAACAACGAAGACATAGTAATGAAACCCATTACAACATGAAAGAGATGAAAAGCGCTAAAGATGACAATGCAACAACTGTAATGGAGCAGTAGCAATGCTAGTTATAGTGAAGAAAGATAAACAACTACTCTTTTCTAACTAACATGGAGTACGCTCAAACAGAAGATAAGATGAATAAGGTATCTTGAGTTTATGAAGAACAATTGAGAATGGCCAAGGTGGTGATGTCGTGTTGAAGCTTTATTGCTAAGAAAGGCTTTTGGAGTAGCTTGAACAAGGCTTTTGTCTTTCCTGACAATGATAGGATACATCTCCCTTTCAACAAGCCCTTGATGGAGAATATGCCTTATCATCTTGTCCTTAATCACAAAATAATTATCATCAAATTGAAATAAATAAGAATTGTCTCGAGCAAATCTTCTTACTGATAAGAGTTTATAACATACATTAAGACATTGAAGGACATTATTCAGATGAAATATGTTATCCCCAACTAAAAAGGTTGAATTGCCAATGTTTTGAATGGAAAGATTTTCATCATTGTCCATCATAACAAAGTCCGTTCCAATGTAAGACTCAGTTAAATTGAGATTTCCAATTTCAGACGTAATATGATAAAAAGTACCAATGTTAGTATACCAGGTACTATCATCAAGATTGGTGCTTTTCTCAGCTACCATGGTTTTTAGCTTTGTAGTCGATTGGTGATGAAAGTACTTCATATTAAGTCTTTGAAAGTAATCAATAGCTAAATGTCCAAACTTTTGACATATTTGACATTAAATTCGATTGGGAATAAAACCTAAGAGTTTATACATTGCTAGTGTGGGCAATAGAGGAGATAACTGAGAGTTTGAGCTCATAGATTTTGTTCGTCCATTCTTGTTAGAAGTTCCTTTGAAGTTTTGAAATGAACCTTTATTATGTTTGAATTGTCTTTTAACATATGACTACTGATGTTGAGTAGCCAGGGCAATAATGTTTTCAAATGAATTTTCATTAAGTAAGCATAATTATTTAATAATCAGCAGAGAATGAAACTCTTCGATGGTAATACACACAGACCTGGCACAGATACAAGATGCAAAAGGCCTATACTCAGAAGGCAAACCATTCAAGATGTAAATAAGGAGATCAACATCAAAAACTGGGGAATGACTTGCAGTAAGTTGATCACTAAGATTTTTAAACTGTTGTAGATACAATGCCATAGTTTGAGAGCATTTCTTGATATTATGTAATTGCTTCATTAGAGAAAGAATATGAGTAGTGAAAATTTGTCCAAATCGCTGAGAAAGTTTATCCCAAGCTTCCTTTGTATATTTAACACCAATAGTATATGGAAACGCAGACAGAGAGAGAGTAGTATTAATCCAAGCGAGAATGAATTGATCAACGACATATCAATTGTGAAACTTTGATGAACTTGGATTTGGAGGATTCCCTTCATTATGATTCATCAAGTTTTGACTTCATAAGATTGACTCAAACAAAGATTTCCACATCAAGTAGTTTGTACCGTCAAGTTTGATCGGAATTAAACTAACAATATTGCTAATAACAAACGGAGAAGAATTCAACAGAGGTGTACTCATACCATAGAGATTGCCGATTGCAGCACCATTGGAGAAGGAAGAGGATGTCAATGTAGGACACGATCAAGTTGCAGCAACGCTAGAAGGCAACTGATACCATAAAAGTGCTCAATTACCAGAGCAAGTAAAGTACTGTAGTAAAAGAAAGGCTGAGAAAAAGGAGGACGAGACAGTTGGAAAAAATTTTGGATTGCAAAGAATGAGATTTCACTCATACATTGATTGAGTTCATTACAGGACTTTAAATAGCTAAGCTCAGTTGGTTCATAAACTAACTAGCAACCAAACTAACTATTTGATAGTTATTTTGTAACAACCTAACTAACTATCAATTAAAACATGTTACTGTTACATCTGCTAAAACACAACCCATCTATCAGTAAACAGAGATTACTATCATACTAATGCAATAAAGCTCCTCTCTAGTTATTGTGATTCAATAAATTCTTGAAGGACCTTCTATTAATGTCATTGTGTAATGGATTTTCTTTTGAATAGGTAATAAATCACCTAGAGGCGATTGGATTTGCACCAATGGAAACCATAATGGATTCATGCTACTATTGGCAGAAAAGGAGAGGTCTTTTCTTCATCAAAATAGACATTTTATCAAACTATTGGAGTATGTTTTGGATCTAGTATGGTTCTACATTTGATTGATCTAGTAGGGTAAGCTCTCATTAGATGGGTACATTAGTTATATGTAATTGGATTAATAGATCATAGGTTTTTAAGATTCACACTGTGTAGTCATGTAATACCTTCTTTGAGAAGTAACTTGTGTTTTAATGGTGAGAAAGAAAGCTAAGAGAAATGTAAAGCTAGAGTAAGACTCATGTTATTGAAGCTAAGATCTCTATGTAAATCCTATTCTATAGTGTATTCCCTATATCGTTCTTACTCCATATTTTTTCTCATGTGAGTTTCTACATATTTCTTTGTGTTAATCTTTTATGTGTGTGTTTGTTCTTTTACACTTCCACAAATGTTTGGTAAATCCAATCCTAACACAAACATTACATTTTAAGCTCAAGATCAACTTATTCTTTGTGATATCTAACCCCAAAAAAACTATTATTTTCTAAGAACGAGTCAGCCTCTAATGTGTCCTTCTGCAACTTTGCATAAGTGATGCATCAAATTACCAACAATTGAATAAACTAGTGGCTTGCTAGAACAAACCCCTTGATAACCTTCCCATAAATATCAGAGCATATAACACAATTTATAATGTAACATGTGGTAGCCATTGTATCAGCCCAAAACATCCTCTCTAATGTTGCAGTCAAGCTCATGTCATGTATCCCTCTCCAACAAATTTCTATTCACACTCTCAATAATTCTGTTTTCCTTTGAATTTCCTCTCCTAATGAAACGAGAGTTCTGATCTCATTTTCCTGGCGAAACCCATCAAAATACGCATTTGAATTTTGTGTGATTATTCAATCTCAAGTATTCGACTCCATGAGCTATTGCTAAAAAATTCAGAAATTATGAGTAGAATCCTAGCTCCACCCTGGTAATCAAGTCATAACACAAGTGCCTATTGTGATTATTGCTTATGCCAACACTTACTACCAAACAAGAAGCAGAAGTAGAAGCAAAAGTCGAAGGCATTCCATTAAATCCTGTGAGCTCATTGGAGACCTCAAAGCCGTCACCTAACAATTTGCAACACACAGACCACATATAATAGAGTAGGTGTTACCCTATCCAGATCATGTCTATGATAATAACCATAGGATCTTGAATCAGTGGAAGTGCCATGTGTATCCTCAGGGGTCACTCTTTCCCTAACATGGTTTGGTTTAATCCATCTTCACAACCTGCATAGAAGAGAACACTCAGAGAAAGATAAGATTTTGTGTAGGATTTGCAGAAAGAAATGGCAACCACTGTCATGTCTGTGATAAGGAGTCTCAGGTTAGAGGCCTCCCTTCTCTAGCAAGAACTACTACCTCTCTCAAGGTTCGGGCAAGTGGTGTAAAGAAGATCAAGACTGGCAGTCTTATCTTTACATCATGTTGATCTCCTAACTTCTGTAAATTCTGATATCATAATTTATAGTTGAAGTTGTTGTTGTTTTTTTGTTTTGTTTTGTTTTTTTTAAGTTGTTGTTGCTCCTATATTTCTGTATGTTTCTGATTGCGGTTAATTAAAATTACACTTTCAAGCTTCTGGAAGTTATTATGTTGTCCAACATAATTCAAGCACAAATAACTGCAATTCAAAACCAATTGATAGTAAATGAAAGCGTCAGTCTATATATTTTCATAAGTGCAATCCTTACATTAACCAATAAATTACCATCTAACACCTAGCAACATACTTTTCCCAAAAATTTCATGTAAATTATTGATATCAAAACCTTAGATTGTATTTTTGGAGCTCACTAGATCTAGACTGGATAAATTTCAGGAACCGGAGGTGGGATGAACTAGAGAGATGGAAAGGATGTATATGGAAGAAAGCCCAAGGTAGAATAGAAATCATTAGTTTCAAGTCAAGCTGTTATTATCTGCAGTATTACCAACACGCTTTTCTAACTGAAAAAAAAAAAATGTAAATGGCTGCAGGGCAAGGGTGTTTACCAATACGTTGACAAATGGATACAGGTGTACTTTTGTGACGAGTTATTATGTTTCGTTCCTCTTATCATGCTTTGTTTTAGCTTGTAGATTGTAGCTGCTTGGTTGATAAACAACTACAGGCAAGTTCAATTGCATCCTAACTAAAACAGGAAAGAACTGGTAAAATAACAACAGTATGACAGCAAATGAAAACTAGCAATGACAATTTCAGATTCTTTATTAACATCAGCATTGAAAATGGTCATAATTATTTATTGACTTATTATAACTTGCAGCCCAATCTACAGTCCAGAAGAATGGTCAACCACTGGAGACGTATATGCCGGAGGTAACCTCTTTTGCTAATAGAAGGAAGAAAAAACAGGAAAGATAAATATTCATCATTGAATTCATATCTTCTTAATCTGTACTTTCACTGGAACTACTGGACTTCTAATTTGGGCCGTGACTTAGGGTGGAAATCTTCTGGTTGGAGCTCTCCGTGTCTACAATACCAGACCAGTGCCTTGGCCCAGTGGTACAACCCCACAGCTCATCTCGTTAGTAATTAAGATCTTCTCTGGTTTCACCAGAGAAGCATCCGATCGAAACCATTTTCTTTGCGAGCATATGCAAGTTTAATGTATGAATAAAGTTTGGTACACTAGATACAAATCGACGCTTCTTAGTTCGGAGAGTTTAACCGTAGAGCATTGGTCTTCTTAAGATGGTATATTCACCAACCGTGGAAATAGTCACAGTTACGGCAGCGAAGCAAGGCAAAGACAGTTTATTAAAAAAGTTGCATTCAAACAGCAAGTTCCTTTCCGAAGTATTTCATATAATAGCAGATGCAAAAATAAAAAGAAAAAGGAATTTAAGAGTAACCCGTAAAAGTGACAGAAAGCAAATCAGTTTGCATTAATCAGGCAACTGACGCATGACTGGAAGGGAAGATTTATTGGTGTACACTAATGCAGCCCAATGCTACCCCTAATATACACTAACAAGATTATAATCACCGAGAGTTTCATCACACAATATGGCCCAACATTCTGTTGGGTTGGGATCTTTCTCTCTCTCTCTCTGTCTCAACGCACGCTGCTGCGGGCCCATATTTTGCAACACGTGAAAAGAGAATTAGGCCCAACACATTCCACCAAAACATTTCGAGGGCACATTTGGCATCTTAGTCACATAGATGGCCGAAACCACCTCCATTACATAAGAACAAGCAGTAAGATGAATATATGGTTGATGATTTACATGGGAGTTCAAGACAACTACGAAAGTACAGGATCGAATCCCAAAAGAATAGCTAGGTTTCTGCCAAATCAAAGACAGATGACATAACCAAGAGAATTTCTTTATTTGTCAAGCCAAACTGGGATTCAATAGAAAATCAGATAATCTATACATGATCGATAAAAGGTTTTCTGATATGTGAACAACCTTCAACTAACGAAGATCACTCATAGAGAAAAACAGCTTGCATACGCATGAAAACCACAATAACTACATTATTGGTTAATTCATAAACATTTTGGCAAATCAGACTCAAATGGAACCGAGTGAATAAATCAGTTGCATCATTACCTTTAAGAATTCACATAAAGAATTCTAGTGGACTGATGGTGTGGCTCATTCAAAGAATATTAAGTTAATACTCTGAGATAATAACTCAGAAAATTAGAGTTGAAGAGCAATATCGGGTATTCATAGTATATTTCTTGTGACTGGACCATTCACCTTCCTTGAGGGCATATGACCAATGAATTATCAGTCTCAATGACATCTTGTTGAAACTGATCTTCATCAGCTTCTAATGCTACAATATTTGCTTGTACAGTAGATGATATGGGACAAGCATACTCTTCTCTTTCATTGCTCAAGTGCAGGCCAGGGACTATGCCAGAAAATCTTACCTCACTTTGTAACCCATCAGTGCAGCATAACTGAGCTTCATGCAGCTGCAGGACGTATTCCAAATGCCACAGGACTTCACCCATCGTAGGCCGGTTCCTTCCCTCATCGGCAAGACATTTCTCAGCGATCTCCCCAAATTTTTTTAGAGACACAAGTGAGTAATCTCCTTCAAGCCGTGGGTCCACAATAGTCTGCAGTGACCTCTGCCGCTGCCACCGAATAGCCCATTCAGCAAGGTTAATTTGATCTTTCGGCAATGTTGGATTTATCACAGGCCTTGCACAGACAACTTCAAACAACACCACACCAAAAGAATAAACATCTGATTTCTCAGTTAACTGCTGTCGCCGGAAGTACTCAGGGTCGAGATATCCAAAGCTTCCTTTCACTGCAGTACTTACATGAGTGCGATCAAATGCTGGACCAGTTTTAGACAATCCAAAATCTGCCATTTTTGCATCAAACTTGTCATCCAATAATATATTTGTAGTTTTGACATCCCTGTGAATTATTCCTATCTCAGACCCCGTATGAAGATAGTGAAGCCCACGAGCAGCACCTATACATGCATCCAATCGTTGCTTCCAAGAAAGAGCTGGCAGATCAGTACCAAAGAGATGACTTCTGAGTGTCCCATTTGCCATATATTCATAGACCAAGATCATCTCATGTTGCTCGTCGCAGTAACCTATCATGGAAACAAGATGGCGATGCCTGAGCTTTGAAAGCATATCAATCTCCGTTTCAAATTCTGCAAGGCCTTGTGAAGACTTTGAGTGGGCACGTTTGATTGCCACTGGGATACAGTCCTCAATTTTACCCTTGTAGACCTTGCCAAAACCTCCAGTTCCAATCACCAGTGCCTCGTCAAAATTATTTGTTGCAGTTCTTATCTCTGATAATGTAAAACTCCTTCCAACTCTATTGCCAGTCGTTGAGCCATTAGCATCAACTAATGATTTAGCTGCTATGGCATTAGTAGTGCTTCCCAGCATACTATGTAGGACAAGTGGGCGCCATCCTGAAGGAACGCCTTTGGTGGGTTGATTCTTCTTTTTGTGCCAACGAAAGTAGAAAAATACAAAAAGTAGTACCGACATGGTAGAGATTGAGACTATAATTGCACTTACAACCACCCAAAGTCTTTTACTTTCTGAACCCTTACCATTAGACTCTCCCTTACTTGTGTCCATCTTCTGAGAAACATGAGCAAGGTTTCCATTCCGGCTAAGCTTGAAAATCTCCAACCCGTTTAGAAGTGCATCAGTGCCTGAAGCACTCGTTGATGAATCTGGACCGAGCTGAAGCCAAAGAATGTTTGTCTTGTCTGAAACAGCATCAATATAATCCTCATGATAAGCCTTATTTTTCCCTCCAGCTCTTACAAACACATCATAATTTTCAGCTGCTATCCTGAAGTTTAAGTATATCCTGAAAATCCGCTGCCCTGCCCCATCGCAGAAAAGCTCACAGAAGTGCAAACGAACCAAGTAGTCAAAGTTGGGGTCCACAACGAATTTCCATGACATGTTGAATTTCTTATCCACTACATCATTGTTGGACATTATCCTGGCTTCCTGATATACTAGGAGAGGTGCAATAGATGAAAAATTACTGTCAGTATAGCTTATGTTTGAAGAATTACTGAATACCTTTGCAGCATTTGCAGTATTCATATAAATACCATCTGGCTCCCACTTTCTCCATAGATCTTGATCCTGGTCTGGTTGTATTTTGGGCCCTCCAACATTTAGCCTAAGCATAGTCTCCATTCCCCGGTTACTCAGATCCAAAGAACTTTTTGCATTGCTTCCAACTTTACTTGCTGACTCGAAATATGTATCAAGCACCGGGATGACCTCAATTGCATTCACAAAAGCAAAAGATCCAGGAGTTGGGATGAACGTGATCAAGAGTTTTTTGGAACTAATGTTCAGAAAATATTCTTTTACCAAAGAGGTAGCTGTCGAGTTGCTTTCAATATTCTGCAAGTAGGAGTTCTTCACAAAAATCTCATTAGAGACATTATACTTGGAAACCAGCTTTAGATTGTTAGCAGTCACGTCAAATGTAGACTCATTGGCATTGACGTCTCCAAACAAGAAAGGGCAGAAATGAAGCCTGATATAATAATTCCCTGACAATACACTGAAGGTATAGTTTGTACCTGTGTCAAAAACCCGTGCTGTTGTATACAAAGAATGGAATGAAGTGTCACCATCAATTTTTGCAGCAGACACAATTAAACCTGGAGAACTGAGGGTGAAGTTACTGTCAGTAACTGCATCTCCAATCCAGCTCCTCCCATCAGCACGAACAGTAGTGTTAAAACCACAATTTACAAAGAATGTCTGGCTTTGAGCAGCTGTGATTCCAACAAACACATATAGTACGGCAAAACAAAGCAATTGGGAAGCTGTCATCCTCCCCCTGGCACTTGTTTCTCACTATACCAAGACCTTTGGCCTTTTTTGAGTTTGTCGTGGGTGCATCTTGTGAATGCCTTGAATTGTTGGAAAGAGCAATTACAGGATAGCCCAAGATATCATCTTTCCCTGATTTTCAGATTCTTCAGTGAATAACCACCACATTTACAAAGTTTGTAGAGGAAGATCTGAAAACCTCAACAAGCAACAGGAAAACCTCATCCCACCTTTCCTGCAGCATGCTAAACTCTATGAAATACTCTTCAACACCCACTAAAGTAATGAATTTGCAAACAGAAAAACCAACAAGAACAAAAAATATCAAATCAATAGCTGGAAGACCTGGATTTCGTGATCAAACGCTCCTAGCGTAACTACCTTTTTCAGTGCCACTCAATTAGATCACCAAAAACACAAAAACTAATTGCCATTTCTACCAACACAAGCTATTTCGTTTCTCCTTATATTACAACCAGAGCTCCTAGATCTTAGCTGTTTAACCCCTACTCCCCCAAACCCAATACACACACAAAGCGAAATTTGCTAGAAAGAAGGAATCTTTCTGTGAAATAGTACAAAACTGCGTGTCAATAACCTTACCTGCTGATGAGGAAACACCACGGCACCCCAGAAAAAGGCCACTTCTTTGAGATTCAGCAAATGGGTTACCACTCTGAGAAGGAAAAGGTGATGGCTTCCGAGAAAGGTCACTACTTTGACACATATGGCAAGTGAGCTCCACAAATAGAAGATGTGAGGTAGAACAGGGAGGAGGAGTAGGAGGAGAGGAGTGTTGTGGTGGGTTTCGGACTTGCAGAGCCAAAACCAGAAGGATCTTGGAAAGAGGCTAGTGTGATTTCCTGATCTAAAAAAACACACAATCCATCACCATCCTTCTTTAGGAGAGGAGAAAAGGATGATGGGAAAAAAATAATACAAGAAGTAGATGGGTTTGTCTGGCAGCGATGGAGAATCCATTATTTGGGAAGTGGGGCACATGCTTTGGCCTAAACCAGAGTAAGCTGCTAAGACCCTTTTATTTTTGTAGGCTATTCTTTTTGCAAAATAATCCACCTGCAGGACCGTATATACCATAAGTTGTCCTGACCCAGTAGCTGATCATATCTTACAAGAAAATAAAATATATCCAAGGAAGGCTTATCAAAAAAATTACGTGGAAGGATGAACTTATTGAGAAATCCTCCCGTTACAGACAAAAACAAAATGCTCAGGGCCTCAGATCTAATTTGATCAACACTTTTCTAACTATATGATATTAGACACGTTTCCTCCTAAGTTCTAATTTCCCTCATCATATTCACAATCCCACCTCCAGGTTTCAACAAATTCATAATTTAGTTTCCTTATCTTAAAATCCTACAATAAAGTTAAAGTGTCTAAGGGTCTGTTTGAAAAAAAAATTTGGGCACTTGCTGAGCATGTAGTTTATTCTCAGAAGTTACAATAGTCCAATACTTCTACTAAACATTACTAAATTTTCAGAAACATGTAGTTTTTAGAATAATAATTCTTTTATATTTCTAAAAGCTATGACTGCTTCGAATCAAAATTTAGTTTAGGTTGCGTTTAGAAATGCTTTTTCTTAAGTAGTTTATTAAGAAAAGTTGATTTTTTGTTAAGTTTTACTTTTTGTAACTTTTATGAAAGTAAAGAAAAACTTGTTTGGTTTGTATGTCCAATAACTATAAGCACTTATGAACTAATCGAAGGACTATATTATCCTCACCATTGCTACCAACTACTGCCTATTCGTCGCCACATCGTCATCGTTGACCACAATTGCTACTGTTGCCTGCTGCATCTGCTATCGTCGCCATAGTCAACCACCATTGCCACCGAGGACGTTGCCGTCACTAGCTACCATCGCCACCGCCGCAGGTCGTTAGCCACCATCACCGCCACCGTCATTGGCTACTACCATTACCATTGTCATCAACCATCACCACTATCGTCGTCGCGAGCCACAACCATCGTCGTCGTCGTCGGTCATCACCATCATTGTTATGATCGCTCACCACCATCACCCCTGTAGGTCGTCGACCACCACCACTGTCGTTGTCGACTACCACCATCGCCTTCACAAGTCACCACCATCACTGTTATCGCTAGCCACCACTACCATCACCGTCATCGACTACCACCACCATCGCAGTGGTCAACCACCACCACCACCGTTGCAGTGGTCAGCCAACACCACTGTCGTCGTCGTCGGCCACTACAACCACGGCCATTGCTGTCCACCACTATTGCCTTCATCACCAACAGCCACCGGTGGCGGCCACTACAACCACCACTGTTGTCGGCCACCACCACCGTCATCGTCGTTGGCAACCATCACCATCGTCATCGTCAGCCAACATCATCGTCATCGTGCCTTAATTCATGTTGTAATTAAAATTAACTACTAAAGATATCAATGAAAAAATTATGGCTAATAATCATAGCTTTTGAAAAAGCTAATACTTATTAGTTTTTCTAAAGCTACCTCAATAGCTTAAAATAAACTAAAAAACTACAAGTAGTTTTTTTGAAAAAGTTCGATAAGCTGGCTCATTTGGAAACGCTTATTAGACAATAAGCGCTTAATGCAATAAGTTGGTGTAAAAAAGTGTTTCCAAATACTACCTTAAGGTCTATTTAGTAGAACTTATGAAAGAAGTTGACTTTTAGTTTATTTGCTAGAAACTAGCTTTTATAGAAAATAGTAGAAACTTATTTGACAAAATAAATGATCCTTTGGATTCTAGTTTTTGATCTTATGTTGAATAACAAAAATGCCCCCAAACGACCCTCCCTTCTCTCTCACCCTTCCCTTCCACCAGATGGTAGTCCCTTCTCTTCCAAGGAGCCCTCTCTCTTCCTCTCTCACTCACCCCTACCTTCCACCAGATGGCAACCTCCCCTCTCTCTCTATCTCTCTCGCTCGCTCGCCCCTCCCTTCTATTAGACAACAACCCCTTTCCTTCCAGCAAGCCTCCTCTCTCTATGTCTCGCCCCACCCTTCCACACGGTAACTTCTTCCCTTCCAACCAGCCTCCTCTTTCTCTCTCTTTTGCCTCTCCTTTCCACTAGACAACAGCTCCTTCCCTTACAGCGAGCCTTCTCTCTCTCTCTCTCTCTCTCTCTCTCTCTTGCCTCTCTCTTCCACCAGACGACAGCCTCCTCTCTCTCTCTTTGTGTCTCGCCCCTTTCTTCCACCAGACGGCAACCTCCTCCCTTCCAGCTAGTCTGCTCTCTCTCTCTCAGCCCTCCTTCCACCAAACAGCAAAAAGCTTCAACTTCTCTCTTCAACATCCAACAACGATTGTGACACAAATGTCATGGCTAGAGCACCATCACTATCCCCATCCCCTGCTCGATGATTCCTACCAATCACGATATCGTCGGATCCATTACTTATCAATTGATTACCAACAAGGTTCAACGATGACTAATGAGTAACCTACCAACATTTGGTTAAAGTTTAGTGTTGATGCAAGAAAAAACATGATGTTCATTACAATTTCTGCACATTTGATTGAAGTTTAGTGATGTATGGACTACAATTTTTGAACATAACCTCCTAATTTTATTTGAAATGAAAGAGACAAGCAATTCACATAAGAAACACTATGATAAACATTGGAATGTTTGGAAACTGTAAGAAATTGATCATGGATTCATGCAAATATAACAAAGACACAAAAACATGTTATGGATTTTTACCTTCAAACTCATGTTGAATTAGAAAGAAAAAAGTCTTCTAATCTATGTTGATGTTTCCATGTACTTTTCTCTCGATTATTGTTGCCGGTTCTCACCAACTTCTATCACATTCATTCCACCCCTTATTACAAAAGAATTAATTTTTTTTAATTAATGTTTTGTTCCTCACCTTTCAGATTTTCCAGTAGCTTCAAAAGATGTACAATTAACAGAATAGATTGTTTTTCATTAAAATTCCTCCTCCATCTGTCAATAGACGTCTTGGTTGGACAAAAGAAGAGGTGCTTGAGGTCAAACGTTCACAATCTCTTATTATTACTTGTTGTGCTAATTTTGGTTCCAACTACATACAAATAAAATCATTTTGGGAGAAAATAACATAGATTTGCCTAGCACTGTTCTAATTCTTTGCTAGAAAATAGTTTATGTATATATTATAAAATTTAACTATCACATTTAACTTGAACTTCTAGTAACAAGTATGATTGTTTATTCAAAGTAGAAATTGTTTACTTTTGTATTAGCAATAAAATGGAAAAAAAACATTTCACAATGTCTTTCATGTCTTATATATTTGCAACTAATCAGACATGTTTGGATGTCATTCGGATGCAGGGATTCTTTGTTTTTTTTATATAACTCTTAATACTTAAATACCTGATAATTTATTTCTTTATAATATTATTTTGTAATGAGAATTAGAAGAATGTCACATTAATATATCACCTTATACATCGATTACTATCATATTGTTTGTGTGAAGAATTGACGAGATAATTGACGTCAAAGACCTTTTGGAATCCTAATCGTGTGGATAGTTATGGAACAAATACATTATCATTATTATAATACAGAATAGGAACAATTATGGTTTTTTTAAATAAAATAACAAAAAGGAACAATTTCAAATAGAAATCAAATTTAAAGATATTGAAGAAACTACTGTAGAAACCATTCATGAAAAGGAAATTATAATTGTTTCCAACCAACAT
This sequence comes from Posidonia australis, assembly GCA_024699735.1. Classification (NCBI taxonomy): domain Eukaryota; kingdom Viridiplantae; phylum Streptophyta; class Magnoliopsida; order Alismatales; family Posidoniaceae; genus Posidonia; species Posidonia australis. The sequence goes on from JAMKQA010012868.1 coordinate 27,884, forward strand.
TTTTTTTATATTGTTGTTTCTTTTCATGGAAGATTACAAGATAGCTGCACTTCAAAAACAGGTGCTGCATGCACAACGCTTTGACTCAGCATTTGCCTACAATACGTTGCCAAGAGAACATGAACTGGTCTATTTCTTCACTCGGTTACCTAGTGTTAGGTCAATATTTACCATAGTCCACAGTGCCTCCTTAATATTTAATTGTAGCGTAGAAATGGATCTGATTCCTGTTGAAATACTTCACCCAATCGAACTTTTCAAACTAGATATGAATACAATAAACCAAGACTATTTGATCATGAAAAGAAAAAAACATTTTGATATCAGTAAGTTATATTAATTTAATCCCATTGGTGAAAAAATTCAATCAAGAGAATCATATGTCCAAAATGGTATAGAACTGTAAACAGAATGATAATGTAAACATGGTAATGTTTATGCCTTAATAAGTACATGAAAAGAAGAAAACATTGCCAAACATAAATCACACCATGAAAATATTTCCTTTGACCCAGTGATCTTGTCAGGATAATTAAGGAATGTCTTCCAGACATTGTATGTCTTCTAACAAGAGCTCCCTAATTTTTCGTCCACTGGCCAAACAGACCCTACCAAGACCAGGGGGTACAACCCCAGGAAAAGATGTATACCACGGTGTAATCAATGCTTTCTAAGATTTTGCAAGATAGAAAAAAAATTATAATGGATCAACATTGAAGAATCTATCTGTCTCAAATTCCTCTAAAATGTAAGTTAGTAACAGCATTTAAGTCCAGAGCAAACTATCCGATTATCCAGTCTTTAAGGTATTGGGTCCTTATAAAAGGAATTTATTCGAGAATTCATATAAAAGGTGTTAACGAGAAAAGATGCAACAATAAACCGTGAAAAGGAGGCAAACAAGCTTAAGTTCAAAACTGGGACTTTGAAATTCCCTAAACAACATTTTAAACTCAATTATTTTTTTTGGTTATTGATTTAGGTAAATTTTTATACATGTTCTAGGATTCAAACCTGGAATCTGTGGCGAGTTTAAAGTTCTCTCAGCCACTGTGACAATGAAACATTGTCAACATTTTAAACTCAACTTGTGAGAAACAAAAAATATGATATGACATGTAACCAAAAAAAAAAAAAAAAAGGAAAAATTGCATGAGCAGAAACAAACACTACTCTTTTAGGCGAAAAGAGAAAATGGCACCTCATGTTACCCACCCATAGAAGCATAAAGTGCAATAAATAGATGCACATATGTCTTTCCCCACTGCCACATACTCATACACCGGACGGAAGGGTATTCATGTGGAATTAGGCATGCCTATGAGGATTAGGACATTCAAGTTTCACTTTTGAGTCATGCTGTATTTTGAATGGCTAATACTGTACAATTTCATCTCAATTTGGACAGTTACTATAGAACAAAGAACAATGGTACAAAACTGTACTTATCTAAAATACAGAGAATTAGCCTAAGGCACCACATTTATTTTTCCCTGTAAACTACCTGGTGTTCCGCTTTTGTGCCATCATATGAAACCTCTATATGCCTCCGCAACCTGCTCAAACATTCCTCCTTAAACGACAACAGAAAGTACATAAACACTATGTATATTCATGTCTAAGCTCAAAATAATGTGCCATACATCCTGTGAAAAGCTACAGAATATATTCAAGAGTAAATCTTTAGGAAAAATGGAAATTATGTTTGAGTCCGAAGAATTCAGGTTAGAGTGTGACTTGGGTAGGTGTAAGATCGGAGCACCATTGACTCATCCCTGAACACAAACACAAGAAAAACCTCTCCCAATCGATGTAACTGAACCATCATACCAATCAACGTAAAGAAAAAAGCAACAGCTGAATATCATTGTATAAAAAAGAATACTTCACAAAAAATTAGGATGTAATGCTACTTTTTTTCCCTTCACAAAGATCCCTAGAGTTTCTTTTAATCTCTAAGAATCCACCTAGCTCTTGTTTTTACATCAGGTAGGTTCACAAATAGTTGTTTAGTTACACATTGAGCAAACTGACTATTACAAAAGTCTCACTCACATGAATTACGTTCAATGGTTGTTTCATTCAGTAGTTCAATGTAGTTGACAATAGAATACCTTTGTTCATTTTCCCTCTTTGCTTGTAGTAATTCATATTTCTTCTCCACCACAGCAGCTACTTTTTACAATCCCCTCTCAATTCTAACAACTGCGGAAACCTTCTGCTTCTTATCGCCACCACTTACAACAGGGGTTGGTGTAGCAGGAAATTCTTCGTTACTCCCATTGTTTTCCATTTCAACCATTAATCTACTAAAGCTTCGTAAATCATTCATGATGTCTTCTGGTGTTAAATCTTCTTCATTATTCTCAACTGCAGAAGGTATGAACACATCTCCACTTGTGGTCACAAATCTCTTGAATAACAAATTCAAATTGTCTTTATATATTAAAGGTCTATCCTTGAATTTGTCAACCTTTAGGTAACGCTGTAATAAAATATATTGTCAACTCAAGTCAAACAAACTTAGATTTGATTCTTATATGTAAATGGCATTATAAAAAAATTCCAAAACTTAGCAAAATTAGTCCACCATTCAGAAGACATCTTATTTATCTTCTTCACGCTACACCAAGCCATTTCTGTTTGTTGTCTTAGGATTTTTCAATTTTAACAGTCTTTTTTAAGAGGGTTCCAATGGTTCTTATGCTAAATGCATGTATAATCATAACCAGTTCTCTCCTTGAACTTCATTAAAAAAATAATCATAGCCAACCTTTGTTAAGGGTTGATGTTGGTTTGCTTCTGAGAGCTACCTCTTCAAGGTAAATAGTGATGAAGGTTTGAACCCCATTAAGCTTTTGGTTCCTTCATTGGATTGACTTCATTCACATCTTCTTACTTTCTTTTTTTTCCTTTCTTTTTTTTAAGTAATAGTGGTTACATTTGTGACAGCAGGAACAATGCTCCATTTAAGATTAGAATCTACTTGCTCCATTGATCTAAAGACAACATATTAGTTCAACATTGTTTGCAAAATCCTTATATTAGATATAATTTTGCAGTCATAATAAATAGAGATTTCAAACATAAATTACATAAGAGTATCATTTGGAATACATGAATTACATAGAGATCTCAAACATGAAATACATAGCAATAAAGAGTCCTAAAACATCAACAATATCAACTAGAAGCTATCTCATCAAGAATGCGATCACGTATGACTCTCATAAGTGTATCATCTGAAATGAAGGCCACATCATCTTCATGCATAATTAGATGGTCATTGTTCACTTGCACCTCTTCATCTAGGAATGCAAACAAGATTTCATCTTGAAAGCTTTGGCCAACAATGAAGTTGTGAACAACCATTGTAGCCACAACTTCTTCACTTGCTTCTTGTAAGAGAAAGGAGACATGTGGTTTAATATGTTTCACCATTTTTTGAGAACTCCAAATGAACGCTCAATGACATTCCTTAGTAAGGAATGAAGCATGTTAATTTTTTCCTGTCTTTTTTATTGAGGTAACCAATATCGACAACATAATATTTTTCTACATTCAAAATAGATAATGAGACAAAAAATTTCAACACATTAACATGTAACAGATATCTACATTAATGGATTCTTACCAGTTGGTGACATGGGAAAGTTGTAGATGAGTTGTAACGTGCATGATTCAGTACTTTACAGTCATGTGCAATATCCTCTCATACAACTGAGATGAAAGTGAATCTCATATGAAAATCACATACAGCAAGAATATTTTGGGTGCAGTGTTTGAGATCCCTTCCACTTCTAAAAAAATGTTGTCGTTTTTTTGGAATAATTGCATGGATATGAGTATCATCTATTACTCCAACACAATTCTTAAAATAAAGGTAATATTTGCCATTCTTGTATTGTATTATATGTTGTGGCGTATTAAACAAACTTTCCTTAAGTCGAATCATTTCAATAGACTAAATATAAATGGCATCCAATACTAGGTTGAAATACCGACTAATAGTTTCACTAGAATGTTACAAGGAATGTTGAACGAAATGGTTTTTATGTCCATGAGCGATAGTCTATAAAAAGATACTAAATTGTTCTTCAACAAAAACTTGACGATTGTCACTCAAGTAATCCTTTGCCCTAAAAATAAAACATAGCCTAATAAACACCTGAGGTAAAAGCCTACAAAAGTCAAAGCATATCCTAGGATGTCCATTTTGTTAGAAATATTAACATTAATTTCGATGATTATTCATTTGTGCTTATTTTCATAAATATTATAACGTGAAAAAGATTTAGAGTGTCTTAGCATGAATTCAAAAATACAAACCGGCATCAAGAGCGATGGACTATTCCAGCAAATATCAAAGTATTAATCAGAATTCCAGCAAAAATCAAAAACGGCATACCGTGGCTCAAACGGCATACCGTTCCAGGAAATTTCGGTAGATACAGCGGCACTCCGGAACAGAAGAGAAAGAAGAATAATTTGCAAAACAAAAACAGCATACCGTCCCAAAAATCGGTATATCGTTTTTCTTGTCAAGTGAAAAGTAAAGCATTTCTCCGGCATACCGTGGCAAAAACGGTATACCGTTCATATAACTGTCTGTAACCGTTTTCTAAACGTTAGACACAAACTTGGGTCATCCTATGGCTATAAATAGGACCCCATAGCTACATTGGAAAAGCACCCATAGAGCAAGAGTGAGCTACCACTGAGAAAGAGTTGTAATACTGAGTTGTGCTTTCATTTCCATT